>JBCFXI010000818.1:0-104161 GCA_038496175.1 Ampulex compressa
TATATACGAGCACAGCCGAAATGCGTAAGAAACAACTAAGCAAGCAACAAAGAACACCACACCTTGAGAGTCCAATCGTGTAAAATACAGCATAACATATTTAATAATCAGGAAAATTTAATCCATCCCAAAACCCCGATTCCTACACATACAAATCCCAAAAGGTTCCATTCAAAACATTCTGCACAATAGCAAGGGAGCAACAAAGCATCGTCGACCATCCGACGAGAAGACTAAAAATTCGCTCTGAAAAACTATCGATGATCCGCTGCTGTATTTAAATCCCCAAATTTACATCGCGGCTCCCAGTAGCGCTCGATAGCTTTTCGTTAACAAGGACTACAGGAGTGGGCTGAGAGAGGTGGTTGGTAGTGGGGGTAGAAGAGGTGGGGGGGGGGGGGGGGGGTCCCCCCCCCCCCCCCCCCCCCCCCCCCCGGGAAAAGAGAGCGCAAGGTCCCGCAGCTGGTTTAGGCACGTGGATCGGGCCAATTAAAAGCTGACATGGAGATGAGCGCCGGGGCGGCTGTTAACGGCCGCGCGATTACACGTCATTGTCAATTTACCGGGAAACGATGTCGGACTATTTCGTGCACGAAGCACCGGAATTTCATCCTCGAGAACGTGGCGCGATCATTGCCCGCCATTGTTTAAACGGCGAACATATTTACGAGCATCTGCTTTCATTTCTTTTCCGGTTACGAACAGTTTCGTATACCATTTTATGCCATTTTCTTAAGGTTCTTTTAGTGCACTCGTGTGTAATTCTTTATTGCAGATGGTTTGAAAGGAATTATCGAAGCACCGGAATTTCATCCTCGAGAACGTAGCGTCATTGTTTAAACGATAAACTTATTAACGACCAGTTATTACCTATCTGTTTTAATTTTTTTTCCGGTTATGAATGCTTCTCTATAATATTTTACGCCATTTTCTTAACGTGCTTATCGTGCACTCGTGTGTAATTTTTTATTGTATATAGATTCATAAGAATTATCGAAGCAGCCTTATTATTGCATTCGTCCTCTCTAAGCAACCGAGTAACGATATCGGAAAATTTGAGAATGGAATATATTACAGCTTGTACGATATCTCTTTTGAACGCACTGAAAAATGCAAAGATCAGATCGAGAGGCGCCCTATGTTCTGCTTTTCGAAACGCTGAAAAAAAAAGCGCTCGCGCCGACGAGAGACGCGAAACAAAATGCGTGGCGAGTACCGAGCTGCCATTGGCAGAGCGTAATATTTGCTGGATTCCGGGTCTTTCTCGAATATCGAGTGCGTTCCACGCACGAAACGCGTGTAACGTGCGCTTCCATGGCCGACGATAAATATACCGGCAACGCGTATCCAATATTTAAAGAATAAATACGTAATCGACCTATGCAATTTTTACGGCCAGGCAGTTTTCTATTTTTCTTTTTTTTTTTACCGCGGTTATAAAGCTAGTCGATTGGTGGTTTACAAGAGGAGGATTATCGAGATGATGTTCATTAACGAATATTCATCCTACATGAATGTAGAATACGATATTCGATAAAACTTTGCGTAGAATTCGCAGAGAAACTGTGGTACGATAAGTTTAATAATAAAATAATAACAGAACTTTAAGTTAAGTTATAATATTACATACATACTACTCCATATTACAATGCTCTATATATTTAAACGCTGCTCTGTTCTTGACTTTTTACTCCGACCCTTCATCTTTTCGCGAATCCTCGTGTTACTTCAAAGTCACGTACCGATATATCGAAATTTTGTTTGTCTAATTTATCCCTTTGTCGCAATTTGAGCTTCACGCCTAGTCTTTTGCGTGTCAAACTATATAATATAATAATAATGAACGATATTTATTCACTTCAGGTTAGATACATTGTTCTATTCGCGAAAAAATTCCGACTATAGAGGATTTGAGAATATGTTAGAAGAACTGCCTCATGTTCGCACATTCTTAAACACACTTCGCACTCATCGTCCTTGCATCCGACGCCAGCGATTTCTACGAAGACTAACACAGTACTATAGACTAAATCTCCTAAGAGTAAAAAACCTAAAAGCGATATGATAAAACGAAGCAAATGGTGCACATTTGATATCAAGGTTTTTCGCGAAGATTTTCGCATCCTGTAGCACCGTTAGCCGGTCCGCTGGTCGCGGCTGATTAAATCGCCGATGCGAGGGGGAAGAAACTCGGGTTATTACGGAAAACCCCCGGGAAAAACGGTCGTTGCCGAGTGAAATATCGCCGTGCATTACAGCCACGTCGTTGGGAATTAAGCGATGCGTCGTAAACTTCTGTCCTGAATCACGCGGGACCGATAAAGTGGAGGGAAGGAAAATCTGGTCGACTAATCGCGGCCGATGTAACTCGTTGAAACGTAAAAAGTTCCGTTTTTTTACGCCCTTTAAACGGTTTACTCGAAAAATCGTTACCTACCACACGCTCTCAGCCATGCGCGTATCATGGGCGATTGTGTATATGTTAAAACGCGTTTTCGACGCATTTTTAACGGCGTTTGCTGTTGTTTCTCGTTTACAGCAATCATTTCGGTTTACAGCCATCCGAGGGGTTTAAACCCATTTTTTTTTGTATATACCGAGCGAAGGGTTTATAATCAGTGTGGATTTTATTTTTCGAATGTGCACGCGGATCACGTAGAATTTTTACTTGCGTATACAACGACTTAAAGAGATTTTTTTTGGCTTTTGTTAGAGTCAGTACTTTTAAAGATTTGGCACTTTGGTCGTATGAGATGCGTAAATCAATTCGATGGGATTTGCTCGCTTTTTCTTACGGAGAATCTATGAGCAATTTTGTAATTTAACTTTTAAAACTCATTCGACCCTGCATCGAATATTTTTCGTTGTATACTCATACATTTTTCCCGGCTCTTCCATATTTGAATACGGTTGTTTTATCGAGTTTTTAGGCCTATACCTATATCGCATTCTTTGCTCCGGATACTTCGCGATATTCGCATACGTAGAACACGATTCTCACGGTTATTCACCTATTTTCCACTAACACCATTGCCCATATATCCCCTCACTCGTTCATCGCGTATTTTTCGATATACCTCGAATATAAAGCATTATGCAAATCGGCTTGAACCAATCGGATCAGAATCTTTCTGCCGCAAAATTGTTAAAACACGATTAATCCTCGGTATCCACAATACATAAAGTTCAAAACGTAAAAGTACATTATTAGCATAGGCAGGAAACGCATCGAAAAAAAAAGTTTGTAGTTTCGATATCGATACTCAACAGATAAAAATCATCTTTTAGTATAGAGAGTAGTGTTTAATTTTTAAGCGTCGAAAAATCGTTTATACATTATCGAAGCCTTGTTCATTTTACTCCGCGTATCGCGTTAAATCTCTTTACTCTATCAATGTCATCCTACATATATTCACCTCTTCCCTCTTATTACTCTGTATAAAAAATCACTTTCTATTTATACACCCAAAACATGGCCCTATAATAATAAAATAAATGATTCTAACATGGCTGTTCCTCCCACACCTTGACTCGCAGTAAACATCGTAGGTCACGAAAGTTCTGAGAACGAGACCAAGTCGTTTTGTTACGATCCGAGTGAAGTATTCCTAAGAATACGAACCTGGAAAGTTCATGTTTATGGCTTAAACGTCGATGGCATGCGTCACGAGCGTGAAAATGCGCGTAGCTTTAAGCGTGACGCCTGTCCAAAGCGTCCAAAAAGTCGGTAAGAAGAGTCGAGTATCGAAAATCGAAGATAAAGGGTACTGTGCAGAGAGCCTCGCTCGTTGAAAGTCACGCGCAAAGAATCAGCGAACGGCATCGAAAACTTCCGAATGTTTCGCAGAGTTTATACAGTGTCGAAGTTTATACAGTTGCTCGTACTAATCGATGTATCGTTATATTTAATTTCTCCACTTATCCCAACTTATTCCCACAACGTGTTTCGATGCCATCGGGGGTACCTCGTAGATAAAAATCAGCCTCGTTGCTTGGTCGCAACGGGAGGGCCAATTACGGCCGCGCGGACAAGTTCTGCTCGGCTGATCGATCGCTAATGGGCACGGAATTGCCTTTCAGCGTGCAACGCCGGTGATTCGGCCGGAATCCGATTAATGGATCGATCCGCGCAGCCGGAACGCGAACTTGGCCGATTCCACCTGCTCGTACCCTTTCCATACCTCATAGATACAAGACCGTAGGGCGTGCGCAACTCCTTTCCTTTTGGCAGCATAATCTAATGGATCATTAATGCAAATTACACGGACGACAGGAGGCACGTTTCGATTAGTACCGCAGAGCAAAGCGGATAACACTCGTCCTTATTATAAGTAAGCGTACCACGGTGCAATTTATGCGGATCACCTTGGCCAATAGGTAAAATACTTAATTCACCACGCATGCGCACTGCGCGCTGTTACGTATACGCCTGTGTTATATATGCCTAACTTCATCGCGAAGAAATCTACAGGTAGTACGTGTACTTATTATAAGTACACATACCACGATGCAATTATACGAATCACCTTGGCCAATAGGTAAAATTCTTAATTCACCACGCATGCGCACTGCGCGCTTTTACGTATACGCCTGTATTTTATATATCCCTAACTTCATCGCGAAGAAATCTACAGGTCCCTCGAACGAGAGCAAATGCACCGTGCAGTTTATCGAGTACTTACACTCGACATACGCGATCTCCTTGGTAATGGCACCGCTAGCTCCATCGCGAAAAAAAAAAACAACCACTGGTCCCTCGAAGGAAAGCAAATGCACCGTGCAGTGCCGATCGAGTACTTACACTCGACATACGCAATCTCCTTGGCAATACTATAGCACGATGGAGGCTCGTGACGGATAATGGATTCGCGACGGAGCCGTGATATGGCAATAAAGCGCGAAGGTTCAGCCAGGGTGAGCGTGGAGGATCGATAGGCGGTGGTGTAGGTCGGCAAATCACGTCGGATTAAGGGAAGAAATAAAAAGGGACGGGCTGAGCCGGTGGATACACGGTCAGATCCAATTACCTGTCATGTCAGGGGGGGGCGGTTTTACCTCCGGCAGATCGATGGCCAATGAGGCTGTAATGCCTTGTCAGCGTGGATCGCCTCTAATTTAAGGGAAGTCAACGCGATTTTTATCCGGGCCCTCGAGCCGTCGCGATTTAATCCACGGCTAACGACCGGCTATAGAAGAGCTTTATTTCACCCGCGGCGCCGATTCCCGATGCTATAGACCCGCTCAACGCGGAGGCCAACGTGATTGCCAAGGCGAAACGGTCTGTAAGACCAACGACGGCCCTCGTTATCCGCTATTACCATCGGATATGATTCACGGACAACTCAAGGACGCTGCTCGTGGGATTATTACGTCGAATAACGCGTTAATCGGCTCGTTTCTCAACTAGAAACGCGATACCTTCGATCGAATGAAGTTACGCGCGATCGAACGAAAAGTAGTCTGACAAAGCAGCTAAGGGGAACAGCGTATAATATCTCCGACGGTACTGGTTATATACAATTACTATTATACATGGACCACTGATAAACTCAAGGAGGCGGATAACGAGATTATTATACAAGCTGACCCCTTAATCGAGACAAACAACCTCCGAAAACAACTCACCATATACATCTATGACACGCATCCTACCGCGCAAAGATCCAAAACTAAGTAATCGAAGCTCCATAATCGTCACGTACAACCTATCAAGCCCAATTATCATTTGGCCAAGTATCCAACATCTCCCGCAAGTCTCGATCCTTCGATACCCTACGTATTCCTCCAATATAAATGATCTGAAGAAAAAACGCGGCAGCACGAATCCCAGAAGTCGCGATGGTTACAAAGAGCCTCCAGCCTGGGGGCTGGTTTTTTGCATGGATCCAAGCAGAGCCTGTCCTACTGTGTACACGTTACACCGCGTAAAAATCCCAGCGTGGATAGTTGAAATTGCATACTCCCCCCCCCCTCGCTCCTTGCAATAGCGGAGTCGAAGCCTGCTCCCCCCCACTCCCGCGCCCTGACAGGATCCGCCCCTCGAAACGGATAGCTCGCGCGCGATAACTCGACATGACTGAGAGCAGAGGCAAAGAGGTGTCTGGTGCCCGCGGTGTCTCAGCTCTCCTGCCAACTTCCCCGCAGCGATATAATAGAGGCCGTCTATTCTTCCTCCCTCTTTCTCCCTCGATCGCGCCCTGGGACAGCCTCGCGGCCATCCTGGGCCTCGGCTTCCTGGAGGCTCGCCAAATCGGCTGGCCTGCTCCTCGAGGATCTGGCTTCCTTCGATCGTCCTGGTGTCTGGGCATTACTTATACGGTTGCCGCCCTCCGTATGCTCCTAGCGCTACGACCTGTGACTACTCGTTGGTGCAAGGGGGGAGGATGGACGAGGGAGGGAATGTGGGGATGTACTTTGACACGAGCTTTTTTTTGCGCGATTCATTTTCGAGAGGGACTGCTAGGGTTACTTGGCCTGGGACATACTGTTTTTAGGTGTTTTAGGCAGATTTATTTCTGTATATTATACGATATAATGTTTACTTTGATATTCGAAGTTGACGATGCTGCCAACCGTATTGTTATTGGTTATCTCGAGGATATTGTATAATTAAGAGGTGTACCTCGTCTTGTGGAGAAGTAAAGAAGTGAAGTTATCTGGTGGATTGTCGATATATTAGCGTGCGACTTGTATGTTATGTGGGCCCATGGGGGGTCGATTATATATGCAAAAGCTGAATTGGAGAAATTCTCAACTCTTGCATGGAGGCTGGAAACATATCTGCGGTATTTAAACTGATTACGAGTATTTGTGGGTGTTTACAGAGGTTTTTGTCATTAAATGCGTCGATACTTATGTATCACCGATCATAGGCGATCGAAAAGTATGATAGTAATGGATGTAAACCTTGTTTCAGTTTTTCATCACCGCAAATTTTAATAGGTTTGTGTCTACGACACTGTACAACGAAGCTCGTTAAGTTACAAACATCTTTTCTGCTTCCTCGAAGTTGCCTCTACGTGCAACAGCACTCTGCATTTTTCCTATATCTTCCGAGAACAGAGGGGGGGATTATATGGAAGAAGGTGCTCGAATACTTGCGAACGAGAGTGTACGTAGATGGTTGAGCCAGCAGCCGGATATTCGGGATTTCGTTATCGTTGCCGCAACATAAACACCGCCTTAAACGCGAAGGATGTTGGCGCGGGAGTATGGAGTTTGGCTGAGCAAGGCGCAGCTCCTTTGGCAAAGATGCAGCGTCGTTCGTATGGAGCGCGGTTTACAATGTCTGGCCGGCGTCGAAGCTCAGCCGTTTCCCTGACACAGGATGGATCTGCATTATAGAGATTATTGCCGCTCCCTGATCACGCGGCACACGCGATGCTCCGTCTTCGTCCTCGCATACCATCAAATTTCTATGCGTTATTACGGTACAGCCTGCGTGGAAACGCCAGATATAGAGCTACTAGCAGTCTTGCTGGTCGAACGATTCATAAAGGTGCCTTTCGTAATGGCTATTGGTGATTTAGAAATCAGGCACCTGTACATTTAATCTCCATCGCCTTATTATGGCTGATTTAAACGTGTTCGTATAACGATGATCGTTTAGAAAATCTCGAATTTCGTTCGTTGAATTGAAAGTTGGAAATTTCGACGATTCTGCTGAAGCATTCTAGAGGGTGGTAAAGTTAAGTGGCTGGTTCTAGAAGAGAATCTGTCCCCCGTAAAAATCATGAAAAGCGTTTTGAGCGCGGAATGAAAAAATGGATCAAAAATTTTTGAGATATCTCCGCAGTGGCCCGCGCGATAAATTATGAATCCGGCCTGGCGATAAATCCATAATTCATGAAGATCGTGAAAACGATATTCCGAATTACAGAGAATTTCCATTTTCATTTCTGCGATAAAAACATTTTGGCACTATCGCGTGCGTAGAGCTGCGCATCGATTGCTCCGAGAACCAAAGGTCCTGTAGTTTAACGTTTATCCCCTGTTCGGCTATAAATCTTACAAATTGTCCACCAGCCGGTACACGGAATCGATATGACGGACTATTATCGCCATGAGTACTGCAATCGATAGCTTTTAGAGTTACGTTATAAATCTCATTGGATCGAGTACGCCGGTTAAATGTCCCTGCGTGACTCGCGCGTCTCAGAGAAGAATTATTGCCCTCGTGCGAAATTCGGTCTACCGATTATGCCGATTCTTTTCCACGCATTCACACAACGCGTAACTCCAATGATCCTCGATGATCCTTTGCTATAAATAATAAGTTGCCAATTAAGAAACCTTAGTACTATATAAAATGCATAACCAATTTTTTCGATTTCGACTCGATTAATTTTAAGGAGAAGGCATTTTTACGCTATGGTGCCCGTTACTTGGAATATATCGTAAGGAACAGATTTCATATATCTAAGCAGTGGATATGAAGAATAGAAAATAGTCTCGAAAAATATAGCAGAACAGAAAATATAGGATAGAAATACTTTTGCGTATTAAATCTAGAAAATTAGCTAGAATTCAATCTTAATAACGCGAATAAATAACAAACTAATAAAATTAACTAGAATTCAAACTTAAATCTTAATATTCTAGATAAATCTAGAATTAAATTAAATCTAGATAAACTTCTATGCCGATCATCGTCATCGAGCAAGGTGCGTACAATCACCTCCTCGTCCTTCCAATTTTGTATAGCAAACAACATATACAATAAAATAACAAGTGTTTTTTTACGCGTGTAATAAATATAAATGCGTGTATCAAAAAATCCAAAATAAATATCCACGATCATCTGCATCGTCATCCTTCGGAAGGACAACTTTCCTACATCGCCATTACCTTTCCGCGTGTTCCCCTGTCGGATCCCAAGAAAAATCAAGGCTCCTCCCTCGCGCATTACAATAAACGCCACGTCGAGCGAAATGCCCGTATTTATTTCGCATCTCCGCGGGACCCGGCAAGAGGCGAATATTCGTACCTCGGCGAATATTCGTTCCGCGCCGATCTAATCTGTCGGCCGTCCCGGCGGCTCCTTCCTTTGCGCTTTTGTTATTGCATTAGGTACGAGGATTACGATGTAATCAAAGTTTTATTACTTCTTCGCTCCCACTCGGCCTTCTCCGCGAGGAAAATGAAACGCCTCGGACCCCGAGATTGCGGAGCACGGACAGAAAAGGTCCTCCGGCCGGGCGGAGGAAATTAGAAAAACGAGATAACGGGGGAGAAGCGTCGCAGGCTGTGAATTCGCTCCGGCTTCGAAATAATCATGGCGAATAACGCGATCCGACGAGCTGCCTCGGAGCCTTGGACGTTTGTCCTCGATACGCTCGTTCAGAATATTGCCTCCGTCGAACATCGCTGTGCCGAGGTGGAAATGGCGTTAAAGGGATCGATCGTGTATTCGTATGGTACAGGGAACAGTGAAAACTACTTTGAATCCTTGAACGTTTATGCACTACCGTCGTTGAGGATATTATCCTATTCGAAGGAAGCCCCCTGGAGAAATAAATTATATAATAGTGTAAGATATAAAGCGATGCGATATAAAGAAAAGGTGTGAAGCGTGTTCGAAAGAGATTGGATGTTTAGACGACACATGGAACACGCTGTATTGAGTCATCGCTGATTTGGGTTCTTGAATTTTTATACGATGCTATGGTTGAGGATGTTATGAGGTGTACAGCTTTGCTTCCGCCGTTTTTCTTTGGATTGCTTTGGCGATAAGTAGTGTTTTTTTCAACGCCTATCAATGGATGACACTTTGAATCGTAAATGTATCACCTGTTTTTTTACGATAAAACCTTGAATTTTGGGAAGAAAAACCGGTGAAAGTAAAGTTGTACGTATAATGTTCGAATCGAAGAAAGCTCCGTGGAGGTACACGGGATTTTAGAGTTATTCGTAAAATACACTGTAGGGAGTAAAAGCTACTTTAGGTCCTTGAACATTTATGTAATACTCTCATCGAGAAAACTACTTAATTCAAAGGAAGCTTCCTCGAAGTATGCAAGGTGCGAAAAAAAGGACTCGATATTTATATAATGCACAAAGCACACTATGGAGTATAAAAGTTTTGCCAAACGTTTTTACGTTAGTTAGTATATTCTTTTAAAGAACCTCGTGGCGAACAAATTTTTCGTAATTCTATTTCGGTTTGCTGGCTCTCACTGAAAGTCGAGAAAATGTTGAAGTTCTTTTTATTTTAGTTTATACTACTTTCCTCTCGACTCCGACCGTTAAGCTTTTTAATCCGAATGAAGGACGCGGCCGTAAGAAGGAAGTAAGATGCCTTTCAAAATGTGGAACGCCTGGAAGCTTAATTTCTAAAAATAAATATAAGATCTGCAGGAAAAACCAAGCACGAGTTTGTGTTATTTCTTTAATCCGCCAGCTTAGGAGACCGAAGGCTCTACGGGTCATTGACCTAAATGTAAAAGACAAGGATGAGATAAAAGATATCTCTCGACGTATAAATTCTATAAAAACAGGAGTCCCTTTCATAAATTCAAATATGCATTCTTACTAATAAACTATTAATGCATACATTCTTCCAAGACTCTTCACAAAATCTTCCGTCATCGCTAAAACATTTTTATAACACTATTTCAATATTTTTCCAGTCGTGATATTTTCAACGAAAAATTAAAAATCGTATATCCTATTATCTGTATAATTATTTCCGAAATTGTCGACCCCAAAGCTTTTAAAGTATTTTGAATAAGTCTTTCAACGCAAAAATTTTTCATTCTTCCATAAAGAATTTTTTGAAACTTTTAGCCTCCAATATTCCTCAAAATAGTTTATGCGCGATGAACATTTCGAACGCACGTTTAAAAAGCCTTCATCGAGTTCCTCGAAAAAACGTGTAACTTTGCGTCGACGTATCAACCCAGTTTTTCTGTGACTTTGTTAAAGGCACTTATTAATTTCTCAATATTTTTCCTTCGTCCTCTTTTCCTTTAACACGTTGCCTGCCACGTCAGTCACCAGTGACTCCCTTTGAACTTTTCTTCCAGGCCGCGTCAAGCTCCGACAGTCCAAAACGCGATATAAAACTAAACAAATTACATTCTTCCTACAAGTTTGAAGAAATTCCAGGATCGTATCAATGATATACTTAAATATTGTTTACCAAAAAATTTTAATGGATCATATGAAAACACTATACACAAAAAAAATCTATTCTCCTTCCCCTAATAAATGTCCATAAGCATTTCGCTCTAAACCTAATTACCTTCCACTATAACAAGAAACAATGACCCTAATATATTTAAACACTCGCATCGAGTAAGTTTCAATCCAGAAACACGCTCAGCATTGCTACACAACACTACCAGCGCACTTCTAAGCAGCTCACTCAACCTGACAAATATTTCCTTGCAAATACGCATGGCGATCAACGCGTTAAAATTTATACAATTTTTCCCTTTTTTTTTCACAAGAAGTACTCAGTATTAGGAAAATTACAGCAGAGCTACGCGTATATCTAAAGTTTACGAAACACTGCTTCGATGCGCACTTCCAAGCAGCGTGCCTCATGGAGATTTCCTCGCAAACGCGCGTGGCGGTCAACGTATTAAGCTTTATGCAATTTTTCCTTTTTTTCCACGAGGAGTACTCAGTAATAGGAAAATTACAGCAGAGCTACGCGGATATCTAAAGTTTACGAAACAGTGCTTCGATGCGAACTTCCAAGCAGCGTGCCTGATGGAGATTTCCTCGCAAACGCGCGTGGCGGTCAACGTATTAAGCTTTATGCAATTTTTCCTTTTTTTTCACGAGGAGTACTCAGTATTAGGAAAATTACAGCAGAGCTACGCGGATATCTAAAGTTTACGAAACACTGCTTCGATGCGCACTTCCAAGCAGCGTGCCTCATGGAGATTTCCTTTCAAACGCGCGTGGCGGTCAGCGTGTTAAGATTATACGATCAGTGCACCTGGATATGTCCACAAAGTGGCTGGTGGGTTTAGCATTAAGGTTCGCCAATGGCCGAAGCGGCCGACGACGAAGGGGTTATCCCGGCGGCATTGCACGGTAAACGTGAAACGAGGTGACGGGCCAGGTCGACGAGGAGCGGCAGGTTAGTCGGCGCACGGTTACGACACCCGCGGAGGCGCAAACTGCGAAATGGCGAAAGTTCGCGTATCCAACACCGATGCTGAATTACGTCGCGGCCGTGACTCGAATCCTCCGACGCTCTTCGACTCCCTCCTCGCATTCCGAATTCCGGCGCCGTGTCCTCGCTCGTTTCGTGGATGAATTTCGAACCTGCCGGCAAAGCACTTCCTGGATATCATGACTTAATTTCCCCCTGACGATCTACTTGTTGCGCTAATGCTCTCCAGGCCGGGGGCCGCTTTAATTCGGACGAGGTTTTAAGGAAATTGTTTTATGCACACCATTGTTCGATGCACGACCAGACATCGTAAGTATGGTATGCGGGTTGGAGATTTTTTTTTACCGGTTCTATACGTTTTAATAGGTATAGAGGTGTTATCAGGGATTTTTTGTGGAAAGTATCTGTTTTTTTAGTGAGTAAGTACATGGACGGAGATTCATTTTTGGAAATGATGCGTGTGTGGATTATCCTTAATCGATGGTTAGTTTTTATACTTGGCGAGATTTGGTTGCTTTTGCGTGGATGCGCGAAATGATTGGAGAAATTCAATGTTGGGGTATAATGTGATTACAGAAATCCAAACGCCATCGACCATCACGGAAGAAACGACACGCTGTTGCCAGTCAGCAAGGAGAAGAGCCGCTTCCGCAGCCTGACATGGGACCAGTATGACCCGGTTCACCAAAGATACTTGGAGATCAGTGAGTAAACCATCTGCAGAAATATTATTCTTTCCCTTGTTCACGGTTTTACATCCTGCCAAGTCTTCGATATTTCAAAAAGAAACTAGTCTTCCCAGCGAAAAAAAAACCACCACGAACAATATTTATATAATATATTTATATAAACTTATATTTATATGAACAATCACTTATATAAAAACATATACTCACGCGACAAAGTACGCATATGAAACGACATTCTTTGGAGAAAACTACACATACAATTTACATACGTTCTAACTTTCTCTTAGGTTCCGGTAGAACTATTTCTTCACGAATACGCTGTTTACTTAATCACATCTTCCAGTCACAGTCACTAGTTTCGATCACAAACCATTGACTCGATCAATTAGGTCGTATACGTAAATCTCACTTGTTCCTGGTAATTTTACACTCACACCTCTCAAAGTTACATACGATCCTGGTATCTTCGACAAGTATACTATTTACTGAACACCAAACCTACAAACCTCTTTCTCGACACATCCATGCACATCGCGTATATCCTTAAACAAAAAAGCCATGAAGAAAAGACCTCGATAGATCGATAGAATAATTCGCACTCCGCCATAAAATCCTAGAAAATCTCCAAAAAATGCCCTCTCACGAAGTGCACAAAACTTTTAACTAAGAAACGATCGAGCGGTCGTTTTGATCGATTCGCAGGGTTCAGCGTTAATTCCATTTCCTTAATCAGATGCTAGAGTCACGCGCTCGCAATCGCGCTTCGCATTACTCTTAATTTCGCCCATAAAATCTTAAGAAGCGAATTAGCTCGGGTCCGAGGGGTCGCGCGCTGGCTTCCAGCGACTGTGAGGAGGGAAAGAGCGGAGAATGAAGTAGCACGCCAGGAACACCGTTCGCCACTCGTGTGTAGCCGCCCCGAGAGAAAGGCGAGGGACTTTTTCCCTGGGTCATTTTTATTTTCACCTTGCGCCCTCGAGCGCGGCAGATGACGTGAAAGGAACCCCTTTGACCCAGAAAGGAAAAGGAAAAAGAATAACAAGGGAGGCGGGAAGGGAGAATTCGCGGCCCTTTTTCCTTCCAGTTCAGCGCCAGGTTCGGAGAAAAAGTATCGCGGGAGCGCCGCGAAAAACTGCGATTGTCGACGAGAGTAGAATTACGTAATCGCGACGATACTCTTTAGCGACGAAACGATCGATGATTTTGACTTCGTTTTACCCCCTGCTGTTCTCGCTGCACGCGAAATATTGAGTTTGGAACGTCGAATGTTTACTTTTGCCTAGGAAAATCGCGCTTTTAAAAGATCTCCTCCATTGTTCGGCGTGTAGTTTGTATTGTAACTTGAATACAAACTGGGATAGGATAAAGCGAATACAGATTTGTGCGAGTTAGTTGTGTGGGAATTAATTAGGATTTTTATTTTTTGTCTTGATGCTTGGGTTCAAATGTACTTGTAATCTACAAAGTATTTATGTATTCTCACGTCGGACTATTTTCACGTTTCCACACTTGTATTTGCATTGTAAGGAATACGATGTATCGATTATTATGAATGATTCTTGCAAATTGAAATGGACGTGTTGCATAGTGATATCCTTGTTTGGAAATCGTTATTTATTTTTTTCTTTTGTTATTAAATTTGGTAGTAAAAACAGCGATGCCTGCTGATCCGATGGATCTTCGTGGGAGGGCCAAATACATCTTCCGGGTTAGGAATTAGCATCTGCGCCTTGGCGTGCCAACTCTGGTACCAGGGTGACAAACAAGTCTAATGGGCGACTGTCATACGTATGTTGAGAAACCGGCCACGCGGTAGGCCGGTTAACCGAGATCAATCGAGTTAAACACGATGGATACATATGTACAACCGTAGATCTACAACTCGAACGTCGGTTTACGCTTCCTCCAACCTATGCAAATGTCAAATCTGGTGCGGAGGCCCTTCAAAGTGGAAAATACGAGCGGCGCGATCGTACGAAACGCGATTTCGAAATCTGTATAAAACGTACAAATGGGAAACCGGGCCGTTCCGCAGTCTCCCGATAGAGCAACCGTATCCATATCTGCATCGGGGATCTCTTGTAAAAGTGCATTACTTCAAAAACTCCCCCCTCTCTCCTTCTCTTTTCTCTCGCCGTCCCTCTCGATTTTTGAAATCCCGTCGAAACAGAATATTAAATGTAACCTCGAATGCAATGACGAGGAAAGATTTTTTCAGAAAACAGAAAAAATACTGAGAGTTAAGCGAAAAACGGGGCAAAAAAAAAGCAACTTGGGTTGAGATTAATCGCCGTAAAAGCGAAGATACACGCGCGATCAGATCTTCCTGCAATCATAACTAATACTGGGAAAAAAAACAATATGCAATTTCTTAGGGGAAAAAAAAGAGAAATTAAAAAATTATTTATCTAACATAATTCAATTTCTCAAAGATTCTTAAAAAAAAAAAGAGAAAACATTCGCGTCAACTCATCGAATCCATGTATTTCAAGAGGTACACTATGCTCGTACGGATATTTCTGTTATCTAACCAGGCTCCGATATCGAAAAGATCAAAAGCCACCTTTTACATCCTGCATTCCAGGCTCTCCTGGTAAATAAGCGAGCCAATAAATATTTCCAGCTGTACCTTTACGCGGGAGGCCGAAGTCGGGCCTCGAACTCGTCAGGATTTCGGGTTAATATCAATCCTGGCCGGTCCGCATGTCCCGGTAGTAATAACGGCCGATGGAATCGTCCTTGGGCAACGGCCGCCCTATCGAACCCTCCGCAAGCCGATGAAATATTGAGCTGTCGAGGACGGTGTATGATACTTGAGAGTACCGGAGACTCATCTGCCGTATCAGAAGGTCGTTTCACTAATGAGCGGCCGGTGGACGGAGGCAACCCTGCAGCCGACTGCTTAACCTCTTACTTGCTGGCTTTCGTGCCTGTCATTAATGCGGAAGGTACACCACTCTAATGGTTAGCCTTTCTGTTATCATTTTGGAAAGCAGTGTATATGTGCCTATACCATATTATTTTGAAAGGTAAGCTAGCAAGGTGGCTTTCGTGCGTGTCTTAATTTCGAAAGGCACGCCACTATAATGGTTTTTATGCCTGTTATCAGTTTGGAAGATAAGACGTTACACGGTGACTATTCTCTCTCGTTATCATTTTGAAAGGTGTGCCACTATGGTGGTTTCGTACGCGTTATTATTTCGAAGAACACACCACTATAGTGGTTTTTATGTCTATCCCTGCTCTATCAGATACCTGTTATCACCATTTCGAAAGATACGCCACTATAATTAGCTTTCGTTGACACAATAGCTCCGCCAGGTGGTTTTCTAATTCGCATCTCGCTTTCTAATATATCCCACTGAATTGTATTGATATAATAATATAAATATTATCAATCGCTAAAGTGGCACGTATTTATATTATCCTACTGCGTTTTTCCAAAATTCATCGTGCGAAGATGCATAAACAAATCATCGTTCGTTCCTCCATAACTCTGCTCCAACGTGATTTCATAGTGGAAACCAGCAGCGGACGTGGACTAAGCGTCGCATCGTTTACGCTTAGTCCACGTCGAGCACTGCCATCGAGAGATACAATAACCGCGCAAAGTACAGCCATAGCTAAGAGGTTAATTAGCGGTTGGATAGGCGGAGGTAATCGTGCCGACTGCTTAACCGTCCGATCGGGGCTCCTGCCTCGTTATTTATCATTATCGCCGGCCGCGTCACGCGAAATTCATTGTGCGCTAATTAACTCGCGGCCAATCTCCCGGTGATGGCTTCGTGGAAATTCGGGGAGAATTAATAAATACGTTAGCACGTTGTTATCGTTAATGCAACCCCGCCATACGGACGTCGATCTCGGAAATTCTTTATCGGCTGACGACTCTTAATGTCGGGTTATGGCGGACGATTTTTGGATTAATCATCATGAGAAATACGTCGATTATAAAAAAATGCTGAATCTGTTCTTTGAAGATCAGTACATTTATCTATTTCGGTCTTGCATCAAGGATGCTTTGTCAAGGATGAAATATTTATTGTATACATTGAGATAACTCCACAGGACAGAATGTCACGTACAAAAAGAATAGAAATCACAAAAACACGTTGGATGAACCACAAATCCTTCCTTGCGTTTAAAAATTCTACGATTCAAATGTACGGCAAATTAGAAATTTTCTTGCAACGGTTCTTAGATTGAAAAGTAATTTAGACACCTATATATATACATTTTTTTATTTATTTATTTATTTATCGGAGTCACTCTGTCTGCAATTCTCTTCGAACCTCACATTACCACCCTCGCATCCTAATCCCACATTGGTTTCACCAATTTCAGGATCGAAACATTCATTAGCTACCTAAATATCGCGTCTCGATGCGGATCAAAAGGTAGGTGTGTCCAATCGAAAAATCCCCTCTGCCCTTCCATCAAGGGTAGCCAAGGGTCTCGAGGACTATCGAAAAAGTATCCGCGATTTCTCAGGAGCACGTGAAAAATCACGACAGCCCGCATACCTTCGCGTCCACCTGTCCTCTCGCGATTCCGTGGGCCGAGGCGCGCGTAAGCGGCGTGAGCCCAGAAAAATGGGCCGTGAAAATGGACCGGAAGGGCGCCCTGATTAATTTTTTTCCCTTTGTCTTTCTTATCTGAGCGAATGAGGGCCGCAGGCGGCATTTCCACGGGACTTCCACGGGGTGGAAAAAAGGGAAGGTGGAGGAGGAGGAAACGAGCACCGCGGCGTCGCGCAGCATCGATCTCGCTTAACCTTTTAGCCGTGCAGGACGAGTACACTCGTGCTGTACAAATGACACTCTTTTCTGATCTTCGTTTCGATAATCGTGAGGAGGGCCTCTTAATTAGGATCGTTAACCTCTTAGCTAGGGAGGTCTTCAACGAGGACTAACCCTTAAAGGAGGTATCAGTGCTGCCTGCCAATATGAGATTAGGTTAGGACAGAGTTATCGTCGAATAAACGATCGTTTCTTTATACAATCTCGCGTAATGAGTTTGGAAGAATACAACTGAATATCACGAGGACTATTTACTTACAATTTAATCATTAATAATACCAATGCCGTGTCTTAATACTTAATACTTAATAATTAATGATACGATAATCAGTATCCAAGGTAAAAGGTTAAAATAATATAAAACGTGAAAAAATCTCGTATCGTTATTAAAATCTTCCTCCTCAAGGAAATTTCGTCGTATCCAAGCTAAAAGTTTAATATAATATAAAACGCGAAAAAAAACTCGTATCGCTATTAGAATTTCCCTCCTCGAGGAAATTTCGATTTAAACCTTTTTCGAAATCTTTTTTGAGCATTGGCGAGGAATTAGATTCAAAGTCGCTAAACGTTTTGGATCGCGTTTCCACCGCAAGCACGCAATGGTTCCAAACAAAACGAAAGGGGCAATCGTTGGTTTCGACGATTATTTCGACCAGGCACCGCTATGGCTCTGGCTTTTGTCCTCGGCCACCGCAACATCCCCTATCCATTTCGATACGGTTTTTACCCTCTGCCATCTCTTATCTTCGATACCAACGGCACTGCCATCGATTATGGCCAACGCCAAGCCCCTAGGAACGGAATTACTTGCACTAATTTACTTGTAGTACACGTGCCAACCATTGTCGACTTTCCACAGTCGGGGCACGTAAGTAAACTCCCTTAAACATCTCCTCATTCCACTCCCCTCCTCCCTCTACCGAGCAAACCCTGGGAAGCGTGACTCTATTAAACGTTGATCAGGCCGGCCCATTGGTAAACCGATATCACTGGCGATCAGCTCGTTAATTATACCCTACGTCCTTCCAATGTAAATAACGAATGGTAACGATCATCGATAATCGCCCTTCGTGAGAATGCGATGTAACCTCTGGAGAAATTTAGAAAGTAGGAGGAAAGGCGATGGAAATCGAAAAACGAATGAGATTATAGCAAATAATTAATTTTATTCAAAGAACTTATTCAATTCATATTCTTTAAGCGATGCTTTCACGCTGAAAGAAAAAAAAACCAAGTAGCAGCAGGAGCATAAAATTATTTTATACTTATATCGAGGTTCTCTAAAAACCTACAAAGTTTCAAATAAATCCAACATGATGGTCTGTTATTAAAAAGAAATCTTGCGAAAAAACAACCGGAACAAATCCAATCAAATGAGTTCAACGAACAATTCAAATTGGATCGGATAAATCATGATCTTTAGCTCTTGGGGAGTGAATCTTCGTTGAAGGATACGTTTCCTTCGAAACATTCCAGCTTTCAAGAATCAGAGTCTTTGAGCTGCCAGTCTCGTCTCTTCAAGCATGGTCCTCTTCGATCCCTGGAACACGTAAACGTAGGAATCAGATCGTCTCTTTAATTTCCTCGTGTCCAAGGGCGGTTTATCACCCGCCGCTTTGTCGTGCTCCCGCATCCGGGGACATAAATCCGCATGCGGGGCCGCCGAGCCGCAAGTAACCGGTTTCTAAGGGCGGCGCGTACACGCGATCGTAATGGGGCTCCTCGTATGCCGCAGCTGCACGGGGACGAGTTTGGCGCATCTGCGTGTTCGGAAACTACACGAGGCCGCATCTGCACACGCGCCATACCCTGCAGATTACTTATTTCCAATCGATACAGCCCAAGAGATCCCGTCGCAAGACGAATAACCGAGGTGCGGCGCCCGCGAAGTTGGCCCTGCCACCATCCTTCGTGTCCCCGGATCTGTCTTTGATGATCGTATTAGGTTGAGGGAAAATAAGTCCATTATTTCTACGCGAACTTCGAGATTTTATTTAACCTGATTTCTGACGAGAGGGGCTTTATGAAGCTACCTTTAAAATGACAACGGATTGTAGAAGAAAATGGTGCGTATTAGATCAAAATTGGTAATTAGGAACGTGTTGAATAATGTCTTGTAGTTCAGGTGAAATAATGGATTTCTCTTTCTCCAGCCGTGCCCAATTCGAGGAAATGTGAGGATAGTCTGGAGCGAGAGTGGGGAAATGTATTTTAAAGAGGATGCATGCATGCAGAAGGATTGGTTAAGAAGAGCAGTCAGTTCCGAAATGTCGCGGAGAGCAGAGCGGAGAGTTAGAGAGCGAGCTACAAAGAATCAGAGACAGAGTCGCAGGATAGAGTCAGAGTCAGAAGCAAAGTAGAGCTAAAGCATAAATACAATTATATCACAGTAATATCAGTAAAGTATCTTCATTCCTCGACACAAGTAGCTGGCGAAAAAAACACTCGAACCCAAGCACCCCTATCAACATATCCCTAACGACGTTTCATCGATTTCTGATTCCATTTCCTCATTTCTAACAGCTAAATATTAAATCGAACCAAATCTCCCTAATTTCAACCCACTCGCTCCTAACCATTTAAATCCTCCATTTCCACGAACCTCCTCTTCGATCTTCAAAAATACCCTCCATAAAGTAAACGCTATTAAAAAAAAAAACCAGTAAACTCCCTTACACATTCCTGAAGCAACGACAATTTACGGACGGATATTCTTCGTCCGTGGCAGCGAAAGGGTTAAGCGCGGCTTGGCCCTCGAAGAGAGACTCTGAATAATCGTTACACCGCAACGCACTCTGATATTCGAGTGAAAAGAAGCGCAACGTGCCCGGCGTATCTCTCGTATCCAATGCGGATACGAGGGATGGAAAAAGGGGCGGAAGAAAGGACAGTGGAGGGGGAAGGGGGAGAGGGGGGGGGGGGGAGGCGCGCGTGGAGAATACGTAATCCTCTTACCGGCGCACCTTCGCAAGACGTATCGTTGGGAAAAGTAAATCGAAAATCTTCCGCCCCCCCCCCTCTCCCTCTCTCTCAGCCCTGTCGCGATGCGCACGAATACGCGGAACGAGCAGCCGGAAATAATCGGCAAACCGATAAAGCCTTCCTTTTAAACCCTCGAAGAGCGATGTGTAACCGAACGCACCGCTCGTGGATTTAACCCTCTATAAACAAGGTTTCTCCGCGACATCGATATTTCCGCCTTGCTCTCTTCCTCCCTGTATAATCTCAGAGGCTGTTAAAGGGGGGGGGGGGCGATTATTCTGGATGAAGGAAAGGATTTATTTTGGGTCTTCCTCGTAGTCTTCCTGCCGTGATATAATATCACCGGTGTATGTTCCGTAAAGAGAGTTTCTTATGGAGTTCGACAGATAAATTATCGATGATATTTCTCCGGGTAATATTGCGTTCGCGCTACTGATTCTTTCCGCGTAGTTGTACGATGTATTTGTAATTGACTAACTTTTTCTATGTATTTTTCTACGACGTACTTCTCCACGTGTATTGTATGGTAATTTAGATTCGATGTAATTTAATAGTTTTATGTGATTATGTTTATGTCGTGAAGTACCTGTGGATTATACTTTCCATTCACTCCATCTCGAATCGTTTATTGCTCGCAAGGACCAATTGTTTTAATTTCATTTCGATTCTTCGGTATGCGAGCTCGTGTATATTATTGAGTTTCAGCGACGTTTCGATCGCATAGCGTGGTCCATTTCCAGCTGCGTTCGAATGCAGAGCATGATTCGCGAGAATTTTCATAAATTGTCATAATTGCGAAAAAGCTTGTATGGAAGAAGTTTATAATTAAAAAAAAAAAAATACCTATTATATCAAGATAAATGAAAGTAGACGCATGAATTGCTTAAGTTATACATAATTCCGAGCAAGAAGATTGGTAGGGGTAAATATGTTCGACATTTTAACTTTAATTTTCCAATTTATCGCCGTAATTGATGCAGCGTGTGAATAAGCGAATACGATAGTAGGGTAGATGGGGGAATAATTTCGTACGTCCGATCGTGTAATGTTCAAGCGCGAACCGTCTAAAATTTGTGCCACCTACGAAGATCAGAACGGCTGATATTCATACATTTTAGAAAATTACTTCGTAATAAAAAGAATTGCCGTTGGCATGCCACTCGTAATATGTTCTTAAAATGTTCAGCTCGTGGAAGCGCGAACTTTGCATGTAATCATAGCAGAGATACGCTTGTATCACGGCGGCGGAAATTGCAGTCGTAACGCATTATTCATAATGAGTAACGATTACGACCTTCTCGTATCTCCGCTTGATGCCCGCGAGGATTTGGAACGTCACTTCCGAACCTGTGGAAGATATCAAATTCGTAACTCGAAATCCCGCAATCTGCAAATCTCCATATAAAATGAGTTAATGAAGTTAGAAATTGTCGAACGTATTTCCTTATAATCGCAATCAGGAAGGTTAAAAAAGAAAGTACGATTCGTTCGCAAGGCAAATTACTTAATATCAGCTTTGAACTACATGATGATTTCTGATCGTTATATATTTATGATTGATTTCGAAATTAATTAATTGCAAATAAATATATGCATTAAAGTGTAAAGACACATCCATATGTATTCTTCTATTAAGTGTCGAAAATCGAGCTTCTCCAAAAATCATAAAGGCTTTCGATTTTGCAGCTCGAGACTTGGCAGGTCGCTAAACAGGCCGCTCTAATTACCCGTAAAATGAAACACCGAAATTAAATGCAATCTAAAATATTTGGGCGTTGCATAACTTTCGAAAAATAAAAATGCAGCGTTATTGACGATCTGCATCCCACAAAATTGCACCCATAATATTCTGTACTATATACTGTATCAATATCTGTATAGAAAAAAAAAAAAACAAACGGTATTGCATCAGTTATTAAATCGATACCGAAAATACTTTGCGTGTATAAAATTTCGGCTGTAATATCTGGTTAAATTCCTCGTCGTTCTCTGCCCGTCAAAAAACATTGAATATTCGTCCCAAAATCCTTTTTTTTTACCGAATAACATAAATTTATTAACATAAATACCGTATCCGCTCGTAACATTTTTTAATAGTAGCAATGCGTCGAGTGTCTTATATCACATCTGAATACGAAACTTCTAATGCCGTCAAATTTTGTTGAGTATAAAAAAGAAATTTCACGAAAGGATTGAATTTAATAACAGCTTCGCTTATTAATATCACGCAGCATTTGTTGTATAGTATCTGGCAATCCATCAAAACGCAGAACATAATAATGAATTAAAGTTGAATTATAAAACTGGATGACAAATTTAATAATAAAGACTTTGAAATAACGCAGAATTACGTCAGGTGCAGCCGATGTATTAAAACGGCTCATTTTAAACTCTGTGACATAAATATGTCCCAGTCGCTCATATGTTAAACAAAAACAGCGAACGAAAAATGCGAACCGTCACGTTTCTATAAGGGGAAAATTACAGCCAAATATCCTGGTTTTCACGTTTTACAACATAATTACAACTAAAAACGCTTTGGAAGTATTTTCATACATCTGAGAATATACGTGTAATAATTAATCATAGCTGGTGTCCTGTGGGAACATCGAGTTATTATAAACGGCCCATGATATACACGTACCTCGGGTATAAAAAAAATACAACCGAAAATAAATAAAATTTCAAAGTTGCCTTACCGTACCAAATATTTTTTTACGATTTTGCTTCAATCGTAATGTCATGCAGTGATATATATGCAACCGATAATTATGAAACTAGCCTAAATCATATTTTTATATTTTTGCAAATAACTTCACATTATCGTGGTGTAAATGGATACAACGCAAAGCACGGGATAAATAAATTACTTTAGATCTTTATACTCGGACTACTTATCTAATTACCAGCACGTATACGGTATACGATAGTAGATGGATTCTTACTTCCATCCTTATTACGATACAACAATCGTTTTTCCATTTATCCCTCGATCGTTTTTATGGCGATGATAAAGTTCCAAATAAGGTTGGAAGGAAGCACATTTTTCATTTCCCCTAACCATCGTGCGCTACAATTAAAAGGGTGCCACCGCTGGAGCGCTCAGTGTGCGCTTTAATTAAGGAGGAAATATTAATTACGCGGGTTCATATCCCAGGAGCCGCGCCGGCCCGCCACGGGGGAGGGATTCGTTCGTTCTCGCGATGAATTAAATAATATTTACGTTAGTAAACGGCCCGCTTTCGACGCGAGAAGAAGAAAATTGCGATGGAGCTCCATCGTTATCCGGCACGGTGCGGAATAACATCTGTATTACGGAGGTAACTTGGATTTATGGAGAACGCAACAAAACGAATGGGCGAGAAATTTAATTGTGCTGGAACTTCGTTCGCCATGATCGTCGAAACTCCTGACTTGATAGCCGACCGAAATTATATATCGAACTTTGATTCGCGTCCAATTCGACTTACTAGCTTTAACAGATGTATGCATACATATATACATATAAACAAACATATATATATATATATATATATACATTATACGTACATATATACGTATATTTCAAAAAGGTAGGACATTCAAACTCGTACCAAGCCCTATCTCCAGCATAGTAGTAATAATCCCGCGCGATCAAATCAATGATTTACAATATAACTTATACGAGTAACGATCGGAGGCGCCAAATGTAGAATACAAATAATCCAAAATGTCTTGGTCAAATAATCAAAAAGTCTTAGTCTAGTCTTACAAAGCGCATAGGAATCCCAAGCGTCACACGCCCCCAAACTTATAAAAGTACGCACGCCTGCGCATGCGTGTGCGCATCTGCGTACGCGCGCGTAGAAACAAAAATTCATGGCCTAGGCGCTATCTACATCATCGAGAGAGCAATCGAGTCTCATCCGCCGTAGGAAAACAAAATATCTTACGAAAAGCCTAGATCCCCGCATAGCTCTTCCAAGCCACGCAACTTCTGCCACATTTCCCGCTCTTACAAACTATATTTAGCACAGCACCTACGAAACAGTGATTTGTACCGACATAGGTCAGTGCTGGTCGTCGGATTAATCAAAGCCAGTTCCATGTACGAAACAGGACTGAGGGTGCAGTGACAGGAACGCAAAGGGGACCGCGGATCCTGTAACTATCCCCCCTCCACCTCTTTCGAGGCTCCTCCTTATCCCGGGATTAAAGGCGACGGACGTGGGAGGAGCGGCGGTTCTTGGCCAAGGGACTATCGGCTGGCGGCATAAAGCGCTAAACAGCAAGTTCTTCCGGCAGAGTTTCGAAGCCCCGGGACTTTGCTCTTACGGAGATTAGTCGAGCGGCTCGGAAAAGCCGCAGTCGGCGAACTTCGTAATTTATTACAAAATATCGAAGGTGACGCCGACGAGCTTGGCCCCTTCTTCGCGGGGAAAAATGTAATAACTGCAATTACGCCGGTCGAGGCGACGCGGCTTTGGCTTTGTGTGCGGGAGCTTATCGAAGAGTACGACGAATGTCGTGTCTGGAAGGAGATTAATTGAAGGGGGAAGGCTGGATTAATTTTCCTTCGCTGGGTGCTTGGTACGAGATTTCAGCAATGTCTGGAGGCGATCTTTGAAGTTATACTTTGTGGGAGAGCCGGGGTGTAAACGCGGTTTTGCTTACGGATTAACGGAAATTTATATATAGACCGAATTTGTCTAGTATTGAATTAAGCGAGTGTGCTGGATAGCGGATTGTTTGCTTGTGTAACATATAAATATTATGGTTTATATTTAATATTGCCTACAAATGGCTTTGTTCCCATTTGATCCGGAAAAATCGTATCGCGATCGAAAATATTTAGATTTCCAATAAATTCTATCTAAATCCGTTCGTTCAAAATGCGTAAATGGAATTTAATTTAATTCAAAGAGGATAAAATCTGCGAATCTCGGCCGATCGAATACAAATATAATAACAGCGCGATAAAGATAACAATGGCCTTCTCGACGTGCCTATGCAAACCTTGGAAAAATATTGAATTCTCGAGAAAGCTCGTTAAAAAGCGAAATCTCGGCTTTCACAGGAGGCACATCTATTTCCAAAGTTTCGCCCGGCACACCTTCGCGGAATAAATCGACGAGACTCTCGAGGAAACTTCTTTATTCCCCATTTCGCGGAAACGAAAGGAAAAGCCGGCTACACGTGTAATTTCCTCGTTGAAGTTCATCGTGCGAGGTATAAATAATTCCATACCACTCCCGTGCCCCCTGGGAACGCATAAAACTTCGGGCCAAAATGCAAATCTGTCGCGAGGAACAATCCGTATGCGCGCAGAGCCCTGGGGCGAAGTTCGTCGGATCTGCGATCCGACAGGCGCCGTAAAACGCAAGCGAGAAGGACGAAAACTCGCGGGCTCCTTCGATGACTCTTCGACATATGCCAGATCCTCCAAAAAAAAAAAAAAAGTAACTCTTGTATTATCCGAAAATCCCCTTATTCCAACATCCATGTCTCTCTTAATCGATAATCCCCAAGATTCTTTTAATATCAGCAATGAAGGATAACGATTAATTTATACACGAATCGACTTCACAATTTCATAATCCATATGTAATCTATGTACCTATCGCTACGTATACAACTTAATAATTTTCAACATATCGGCTCCACGCGTACTCGACTATCTCTCGAAGTTATTAAATACGATCACGGATCAAACTCCTCGAAGATACGATCACCACTTCTCAATCTCGACGAGAAATATCCGCGCACAAACTATAATTAACACTGAAATACAAATGAGCGCTCAGTCGTTTCTTAGAGAAATCGACGCCTCTTAATTCTCTTAATTTATCGACACCCCTTCTTAACACCCTCTCCCTTTAAGGACATACGAATTCCACGTAAATAGCACCAGAAAGTGGCGGATAGAAGTAGTATTAACCATCCAGATCGTATCAACGGTGCCTCGAGCACCGTAGAAATCTGCTTTTTCACGCTCGCTCGCTCGCTCGCCTCGACGAGGCGCCAAAGCGTGCACAAATCGAGGGCTGCGCGTCGGTGTTAATCCCACGGACTCTTCTGAAGGGAGAGCGCCGCCGATTCCGCGCTTTTGTCGGCCCGATTTTGCACGCTCGCTCTCTCTCCCCCCCCCTCCTCCTCCTCCCTCGCCTCTTGCACTCTACCCTCTCTGGTCGCGATGCATGGGGTGCACGGTACGTCGCGCGGGCGCATGCAGCGACATAAATCGCCTCGTAGTATCACTTAGGCTACGCACACGTGCACTCGTGAATTACTACGTGGGCCCGAATGCGAGCTTTACAGCACGTCGGCATCCGTTGCGCATGCAACCGATCTCGCTTCCTGTATCATTCTCCTCTCGAATAATCGCCCTGCATTCCGAGCGGCTGCTCTGCGCTCCCTTTGGATAAATGAAAAAGTACTCGGCCACTTTTACGCCAAATTCGATTGGAAAGCTTAAAAAGGATAATCGTTGGGCTCGTTCGCTTTTAGAATGGATATGTCACGATAGGCACCGATGTAACCCTTACTAAACTACTTCTCTGTCGAATAATCGTCGTGCACTCTTAAGCGATTTGCCATGAATTTGAAGAGACCAGGAAGTACTCGTTTTTACGTGAAATTTTGTACAGGACATTTTGAAAAGATTTTTATTTTCGTCTCCTTGGAGAGTATGTTTTTTAGGCGATACTATTTTCTTGCAGCATCTCCGATATGCGAGACGATAAAAAAAGAGGGGGACCACGGCGTGAAAATGCGTTATGGAATATGTATGACGGGAATTTTAGATTCAACGCTCGAACGCCCAGGTTTAATACTCGGAAAAGATTCATCGTGCGAACCTTAGGATTGACGTGGAAAAATGGGTGTACTGCATCGTGACGCGTTAAAAAAAAGGCCACGAAGGAAGGTTATTGGCCTCGCGATCGTAATATCCCCTAGGAACCTCAAGAATAGTCCGAGATCCTCGCACAGTTTGTATTTATGTCGACATGTCGGACGTACGTATCCTGCAACGATGTGTCATTTATACTTGGCTTATGCGACTATAAGTTACTAGGTGCTCCCTTACGGCCTCATTATCTCGCGTGTCGACGTAACGCGAGGTAAGTGCGCTCTTTAATTACACGCCGCTTTTTCCTTGGCGGACCCACGAAGGATCTTCCGTCCGCGCCGCATAAAATTCATAATACGCCCTTGGGTACGAAAGCACTTCTCGTCGCCCTGAATACCCGATAGTAAATGAAAATTGTCGCAAGTACGCCTTCCTCGCGGCGTGGATACAACGGCCTTTTTCGGTTAATTAATTTCTTGGGGAAGAAGGGATCTACGACCGTGCAGGGGTTATCGTACTCTGGGGGACAAAAATTCGGGAATAACCTTCTTGTATTTAGGTATTTTGCTAAAAACGCCTTCTTGAAAAAAAAAGAAATTGTGTAGACTCCAAACTTCTCGTATTTAGGTACTTTGATTAAACGCCTTTTTGAAACAAAAAAAACTTATGTAAACTGTAACAGATACAAGTGAACCGAAAATCAACTAATGTCTTTCCACGGACTCGTAGATTATAGCAAATCGATAGAAAAGCGACTTTCGTCCAAACGCTTTATCATCGAAAGACAAATTAAAGTGTAGCATCAAGATCTAAACGAAATTTGAATTACAGAAAGTTACCCAGTTTTATCCTTACACACCATTGCCATAAGGATAACTCAACCTTCTTACAAACGAGTCCCTCTCCATTGTATCTCTTTGAATCACGATGTATATTCGACCCGCCGGGTCAATGGGAGGTCAAATACCCAACTATACCCGGGACCCTCTTCCTGAAAATCCGCCTTACGATGTGAACAAACACGCGCCAACCACA
The DNA here is from genome assembly GCA_038496175.1 of Ampulex compressa. Taxonomy (NCBI): domain Eukaryota; kingdom Metazoa; phylum Arthropoda; class Insecta; order Hymenoptera; family Ampulicidae; genus Ampulex; species Ampulex compressa. The sequence goes on from JBCFXI010000818.1 coordinate 28,462, forward strand.
CCTCTCTCCTTCTCTTCCCCCCCCCCCTCTTACTCTCTCTTCCTGGCAAACTCAAACTCCGTGCATACACATCCTCTTAACGGGAACGGAACTAATGCACGTGGGAATTCGGGCACATTACGACAGGTACCACTGATCGCGTAGCACCGTGGAACAAGTGGATCAGGGCACGGTGCCGGAGCCAAATTGTAATGGCACGGCATTATCTTGGCCCGACGAGTCCCGATTACGTCCTGATCTTTCGTCCCTCTCTCCTACTCGCCTGCTTCCTCACTTTTCCACCCCACTCTCGCTCACTTGCTCTCTCTCTCTCTCTCTCTTTCAAGTTATACGTCAACCGCGGAATCGAAATAATGCTCTATTCTACTCGTGAGACTAAAGAAAATCGTTCGCTTCTCAAAATTGAACAATCGATAATAAACGCAAAGGAACTACATAAACATCGCTCACGCTTCATATATGCAAGAATCTCTTAATCGTTAGATAATATATTTTTATATATCAAGATTCCATGGACGTAGGAGACTATAATAATCATAGTCATAATTATAATAATTATACGAGCCGCTTATTTTGAAACTGGCCTAACTCCATTTGCTAATTGTTTCCGGTTGCCCGTGGTTACATGTACAACTTTAAGTTATCCATCAATAAAGCATTTGAGCATACTTATATTCCGAATAAATACGATAGTTTTGAACACACAAGTACGATATTATCATATAATTATTATATGATATATTCGATCGAATAACTCGTTCGCAGTGATAAAAACAGCAGCCTTTTCCTATGTATCCAGACTAACTCCGCGTATCACTGAAATCGTCGGTTGCGGATCGTATTAAAGACGCGATATTAGGCGGAAGAGGAGCTGAAGGTAGGGTCGAAGCACGAAAGTCCAGGAGAAGCGTCGGTCATGGGAGGTCAATGGTGACGTTCGGTAGCAAGTAAAGAGAAGGCGATAGGAAAAAAGCAAAGTTCTTCCGGCGCGCGAGAGAATGACCGTCTCGAGCCGTGTTCCGCTCTGCGCCTTTGTATTCCGTTTCAAAGCAGCTGCCGGTTCTTGGCTGAGTGCGACAGTCTCGCGAAAACTCGAGGAGGAAGTTACGTCGGGCCGAACTTCCACCCGATACCGTGGCTCCCTTTCCACGTAGAAACGCCGCGAGATAGCGACAGAGTCACGGCGCCCTTCCGCGCCCCTCTACTCCTGAACTTCAACTTTGGCTCCGGGTTTATTTTTATAGGCGAAACTCCCGAGAATCCTGATCGTGGTGGACGTGGAGCCGCGAAAGCGGGATCTGCTTCGAATCACCGCACTACCTTGCGATTGGAGAACACTTTTCTTCCGTGTTTATTGCATGCGCAGTGTGGCTTTGAGAAATAAATAGCGAGGGATAATAAGAGGTGATGAGAATTAATTGAGCTTCGTTGAAACTGGATTTATCATCAGGGATTGAAAAGGAATTGAATGCAAAGAATTACTAATTTTTTTTTTCCTTAAATTCATTTTTCAGCACCGACTGCTAAGGTCATTTGACCTGACTGATTAATTATTTTGATTGAACGGTTTGCTGGATGTATCGATGAGCATACATCGATATTCCTATTCACTGGATATTTTATTCGATATTTTCTTGCAGGATGAGCGTCATGATTGTACGACTGAGTAGTTATGAGGAAAGATCGTGACTCTAGAAAGACGCTATTTTTCAAGAAATTCTATCACGAGCTTTTTCCGGTCAGTCGAGCTTGATCGAAGCGCTGTACGCTGGTAGGAAGCCGAAGAAACTGAACGCCGGTCCCGAAGGGCCAACTCGAATTTCCAATTAGCGTCGATGACGTCTCGTACAAATCGACAGCTCGTTCGCTTCTGCAACGGGCTCGTGTGTCACTGCCCGTTCAAAACTAGCAGAAGATCGCATTCTTGCTAATTAATACCACTGCCGCTTTTGTAAAAAAAATGTCAACGGCTAACGAGGAAAAGTGATATACGTACGCGACCCGCCTCCCTTAACCCTTTGGGACCCCTCTATTTCACCGTGAAACTACAAAAATGTCCTTTCCCTTTGTACCTCAATTTTACACTTCGAATCGCAGCGGTATTAAACTTCTGAAAAGCCTGCGTCGCGATGTCTTTAACACTAGAACCACCAGCCACTTTCTGGATATATTCAGAACACCACATACATCTTTTAAAAAAGGGGGAGTGTAAAGGGAAATTTCAGTAAATCAAAATGATGATCTAAATATTGCATGAAAATCATGGAAAGTCCCAAAAAATGCATCCTTATAAAGCACTGTGATTTTTTAAAGAAACGACTGACCAGTCATTACGACTGGTTTGGTAGTTCTAGTGTTAATCCACGTAGAACTGCTGGTTGCATCTGTGATCGCATCCTGGTTCAACCAATCATTTCTAGTATCTTCCAACCAGTTCGTTCTCATACAGCTTCATTTCGCCTCTCCCGGCGTTTCCAGCAGACGTTCCTCGGGGCACCATTTCGCGGCGATTTAACAGTTTAAAAGCGAATGCATAGGTAATGGCGCGGGCGTTAATTTTGCAAAGTTAATTCCGCCATTTGCAAACCGACAAACAGGTGAATTTTAAAGCGGCCAACGCCGACTCCATCGGGTCGGGCTTTAATGCGTCCATGCGGACACGCTATAAGTGAGCCGGACGTACAGAAATTTCTGGTACTAATTGACGAGCGTTGCGGTGGATAAATTCGACGGTCTTGCAGATCGTGCCGGGGCAAATGGATAAAGCGGTAATTTGAGGGGCGTGTATGCACGCCCGATGAGCAGAATTACTGTGGACGTACACACCGTGATAAGCGGCGATACGCACGTTTCGCATCGTCCGCGTCGCCGTAACCGTACACCCTACGATGCACTCGACTTTAATCCATCCTGCACCGAAATCCTCCTCCCATTTTGAACTCCCTTCGCCGCGATTCGTTCACGGTACATTTAAGGCAGAAGCGGGATGGAAATTTCGTTCAACCTTTGCGATGGATGGTAGCTTGAAGGGAATGTTTCATTTACGCGTTGTGTGCCAAGTGAAATAGCGTTTCGGATGAATTTAGATTAATAATATAATAGTGGTGTGGTTTTGTGTGCATTGTTTGCTTGAGAAATATTTCTCGCTTCGATAATCGATCGACGATTGTTGTTCCTTGGGATCGGTGAAACGATCTGTCGCTCTCGCCTGTTATAAGCGAGAGATCTGAAATTATTATATTAGAGAAAAATGCGCGACTTGTATGCAAAATTGTTTCGAGACTTTATTTATTAGATTGGAATGAGTTGAAAATGACGCTTATCGATTAACTCGATATAAACGATGGTTCGAATCTTGTAGCTATAGGACATTCGCGACTTCCAGAATACGTTGTTCATAACAGAAGGAATTCGATCGAATTTAGGCGTGATGGATAAAACTCCTTCGACGGCAAAGGCTTAGCTTAAAAATTACCTCCGCGCTGTGTCACGATCGTTGCACTTCCACGTCGAGCACGAGTCGACGCAAGAGTGCAAAAGGGTTGATCCACGACGATGCGCCGGGTCACCGGCGGTTTTTTTTATTTCTCCGCGCGCGCAAAGCGGAATTCGAATCTGTATACGATGGACGACACGGTACTGCGGGTCAAATTGAATCATCTCTCGCTGGCTGGTCGACGGCAATTGACAGCAAGGGACCAAAGTAGCGATCTCGCGTACTCACGTCGAAATCGTCTGGCGCGTATGCGCGCCACGCGCACACAGCGGCCGCCTAATTCAGGGGTCGTCAACCTTTCGATACCTACCGCTCATTTTTGTATCTTTATCCATAATCGAATTCCCTTACCTCACTCACCGATGTCGTGATAATACAATTATGCACAGGAGCAAACTAATTTTTACACAGGAGGGTTCATAAAAAATATGTACCTAAATTTATAATTCTTCTTACGGATAATAAAACTTTAACCAATCCTCCGCCCTGCGCATGCGCGAATCGGAGGGTATTAAAATGCGCCAATCACAACAGTGCTTCGTTGTCTTGAAGGACATACTTTCGCGACAGTCATCCTTCTTATAAAGCGATCGAATAATTAAAGTCGAGACGCGGAATGTCTACAAGATTTGTGGTAAGGAGAAATAGACTTATCGTGCAGCGTAAAGCGCGAGTGGCACGCTAGCGTGCTGTAGGGACCGGGTTGAAAACCACTGGATTAATTTATGCCCGAACTATATTCGAGCACACGGCCGGAATATGGAGCTGGCACGCGTTGCATAAACTCGAAACACGCCGCAGAGGGACGACCGCTCGTAAAAGACGATGCGAGCACGCGCTCACCGTCATCGGCCATTGCGACAGGAGGGCTTGAAAACCGAGAGTTTATCCCTACTAATACTGCAGAAATAGTCTTACCATGTTTCCCGTTTGACACGCCACTCCGTTTTCCGATTCGACGCTTTTTACTCGATATTTATGTTACAACGACGGATTGAAAGGTCGAAGCGTTTTACGATTATCAGATATAGTTTAGAATATTAGTGGAACACTATTAAGGTTAAGCTAGGTAATGTAATTGTATATCTACAATGTACGTATTAGTATAATGTAGGCCCAAGAAAAATTGGACAGTTGGGTTGCTGGACCGAAACTCGAATACAGAAATTTTCTCGGTTTCTGGGCGACTGCTCTGACCATTAAGCTACTCAAGCTGTTTGTTAATTCACTTTCAGCGCCAACTGCTAAGGTCTCTATCCATTACACTATCGTAGCTTTACTACTCAAGCCCTCTGATCAAATCATCCCGCGAACGCCTATTTATGTTATGGAAGAGTGCCAATCCTACGATGTTTATAATGCATTTAATAAATCTGGAATAATAACTATTAATGTTCACTGCAATAAAAGCGATTGCAGTGAACATTAATAATTCTTATTCGAGATTTATTAAATGAGACGGGGGTCGAATCGTATTCTGAGAATAACAGGTTGATCCTTTGCTGTATGATTTCACCCAATGCAGCTGAAATTGGCTGGCTTTTATAAAACAACGGGTTAAGAACATTTTGACAAAAAAAATCACAAAAAAATCTATTGAAAATTTAGGTGAATTAAGTAGCTAATTAATGGAGATGATTTTTTTTTAACTCCTTCAGCACAAAGCCGTACGATGGTAAGATTGTCAGTTACGATGTTCTTAGATCGTCCTACGTCGACATTGGATTTACAAGATTCTTCTCCGTGCCGAGAAAAGACCAACGCACGTTCGTACTTTGACCCAAAGCCAGCAATTCACATCCGCACCTCAATTTAATAAAGAAATTGGAGAGACACTTGAACTTTCGAAAACTCCATTGCTTTTGGAAAGGAATTCGCGTTCCTACTTTCAAAACTGCTTTATCCGCGCACCTGAGTGGCATAGGTCTCGAGAGTTGCAGGTTACGACGTCATAAAATAGCGATCTCCGCAGCTATAAAGGATCATTGACTTTAAGTATACAACAGGGACTCGATTGAAATTTATAAAAGTGTCAACATCCTACATTATTAATACTCAACAATATAAACTCGCTACAGTATAACCCACATTTATTTATATCCACATTATATCCACATTTATGTTTACCACACATTTATAAATCTTCATACTCTGACCTGGACCCGATTTTTTTTTTAATTTATGTTATAAATAAAGTAAACTATATAAGTAAAAGCAGTTTACCCAACACTCCTACGATCTCTCATTGATCTACAATATTTTATAAACTCTAGGAAAGATCGATAGTCGATTTAGATCGAAGCTCACATCTGAGCGATACATTACTCCAAAATATTATACAAGATTAAAGATGCACATCTACATATACATACATCAACAAAGTATTTCGACCAAATTTGACACATCAGTATTTCAACCCTTACACCACAATACATCAATCCCCGATCACAAAGTCAGATCCAAGAAAATTTCAGCGAAACATGAACCAACATCGGTTTATATTATCCACAGCTCGAACTGTTATCAAGAAGAGTAGTAAATACGAGGCATTTGATCGGATGCATGCTTTAACGCGCGATGCTTTATGTTGACAATATCCGCGAAAACACGGTCGACGTGTAATAAAGTATCAAAAATGGAGAGTAACAGCGAGACTGTTAACGAGGATCGAAAATAGTGCGAGGAGAGAAAAATGGTCCAGGACGAGGCACAGCGAAGGAACGTTATTGGCGATAGTCGCGGATCGATCAGCGAACCGAGGCAAAGCGCTTACGTACGTTTGCAGTCGGTGAACTTTTCATCGGATCCACCGAGGGTATGGCGGGATGCCGAGTCTGTCATCCAAAAGATTCCCTCGAAATCGAAACAAGTAATCCCGTTAGGGAGCCTCCGGAGTGCATTCGTGCGAAATGGAGTTCGGCACGGCAGAGCGGTTACTCGATGAACTCCCATGCTCGTGATTTTTAATCAGTCCACCGTTCGAGCGACGGGCACAAAACGCGACGTATCGGGATAAATTGGTCGGATGAAAAAGAAAGGAAGGAAAAAACGCAGGATGGCCTTGAATCAATCACGCTCGATGCACTCGAGAGGTTCTCGAGTTTTTCGAGAAGGTACGCATCGTGTCTTTGAATTGTTGTTTCCTGGATGTTTGTACCGTAACTTTTGCGATTTCCTTATAATCCTCTTCGACTAATGATGGATATACTGCAGGGGGGAGAAAGAATTTCTCGACTCGATTAACTACACTTTGTTTGGAAGCGAGAAGCTTGCTTTTATAGGATGGAATTAGGATTTTTGCATAACAAAAGAGAGGAGCTGATGTAGATTTTGTGCACGCGGTGATGTACAAAATTTTAAGAATATATCAGTCGTATCGAATACCAGGGTTCGGCGATGTTTATTCCTTCCTCGCGTTATTGCAGCAGAATGAAGAATATCGAAGATCGAACGGCAAGATACGTCGTTTCCAAACGAGAAAGATATACTTCACGACGGAAGAAGATATTTTACGCACGATTAGACAAAAATGCCCTCGTAATTCCCGCTCGCGTGTAATTCTCGTCGCGCGACAGGGCAAAAAGCTTCGTGTACGTAGGTACACATTTTTTCTCGCTCCGCAAACTTTCCTCGCGGCGAGTTTTTGCGCGTGGCCGATTATAAGTTCTCCCCGTGTCGCGTCGCCGTGTCGAAAAAGGGCGATCCATTAATTAGCGTCGGGGGAACGTAGATCGATCCGCCGGGCCCTGACGTTTATACAAATGAAGTAGTGTCAATTAATTACGCAGTCCTAACGAATATTATGTCCACTCGCTCCTGTGATAAAGGGCCGACGCGATACTTTCCACCTTGTCCCCAGGAATGATTAATCGTCGCCTCTGATTACGCCCGTCTGATTTCTTCGCGAAATTCCGGGACCCTAACGTGGCTCTCTCTCTCTCTCTCTCTCTCTTTTTCGTCGTCCCGGTGATCGCTCTTCGGTCCGACACGCTGCGACCATTTGCATCAAAGCCGATTCTCCTCCCTTCGAAGACTTCGCTCCAAAAGGGAAACACGGCCAAACGCGCACTCTCCCCACGGATGCTTCCTTCTAATTCGCGTTTAATGCCGTCCTCGAGGAAATTCAAGGAAAGGATAAAGACGAGCTTCGACGTGGTATTAAAATGACTTTGTTTCCTCTCCCACGATCGATACGCTAATTGCAGCGTCGTTCGGAATATAAGCGTGGGATCATTTATTTCGCGAAAAACGAGCTGTGTTCTATGTATTTCAAGGGAATCTTTGGAGCTGTAGAGAAGTAATAAGACTGTTATTACTCCGTATTTAATTATTAATTTATATATAATCCTAAATAAAAAAAAATAATAATGATAATAATATAAATTAATTTATATAAATTTATATTAATTTATATATAATGATCGAAACTAGCGTTTTGGATTACTTCGATTTTTTCTTCCGGGTCAAAATAGTTTTTTACTTTCTTAGTGAGGATCAAATACCGATTTATTATTCTAGCTAATATTATTATAGTAATTTGTATAATTCTTTGTCTCTATCTCTATTCTTTATTCGCATCCATCGATAAAAGATTTCGAAAACGTAGAGACCCACAGAGTCCTTCCATAAAACACATTTTTCTCCAGAGATTCCAGGCAATATCTAACTTATCGAGGCTCGTTACACGCTTGCGCGAAAAACGATTACCAAAAATAGAGGAAGGATATTATTAACGATATATCGCTGCTCACGTGTGGAAAGCTCAAAGCTCCTTTCAATGGCTCTCGACTCGAAGACGGACACCGTCTCCCTCCCCATCTCCTTCTCCTCACTTCTTTCGCTCCATAATAAAGGGGCGCGCTCGAATTTCCACTTTGCCCTCCATAAATAAGAGAGGCGCGTTTCCTCCGGTTACGCGCTTAAGCGCCTGCAGAATGAACTTTCGTCATTCGAGTTTACTCGTCGAAAAGCACACGGTGGGCTCCCGAACCTCGGATGCTTTACTTACACCCCCCAGGGGCCACTTTATTGCGAGACTCGAAGGAGTCGCGGAAATCGGTTTGATTCAAAGACAGCTGCTCGGCTCGATTCCAAACTCCGCGTTTCACGGCACGGCGCACAGGGCCCTTTGCCCCTTTGCCCGAGGAACTTTGAGAAGCCGCACCCTTGAGAGCATTGCAATTCTGGCAGGTAATAAAGTGAATTAAGCGTTAAGATTGTCCCGATGCTGAGGCGCTCGTAGTGGCTGCCGTGTATTTTGCACGATTTTCCATTGTATTTTGTTGAATTAATCGGATCGACGAAAGACGAGGCGCTGATTATATACATCGACATCCGTGAGCATCGGCCACGAATATTATTATATTTTAGGGAGAGAACTAATATTTTAAACCGTGACCAGGGTTTATGTTTACTTTTTGTTTTGTATAACTGAAACGTCGTGAGAACCTAAACCTTCTTTTTTTCCTCCCCGACAACCTGGAAATTCGTCACTACTCGTTACGACCACATCAGCATATTTATTTATTTTCTTTTTTCATATTTTGTTAGAAATTTATCATATTTGATATGATTCGATACGATTATCATACTTTGATAGAAAATTTATATCGATTTCCATATCGCACTGCTTTTACCTTAGCTCTTATACACTGGCCTACAGAATAAGTATGACAAAATAACAGCCGTTATCGAGCAAAGTTTATGAACAAAGTACATTCGAGGAGAAATCCCCAAGTCCGCACGAAGCGCCGCTAAGTCGACGAGTTTTTACTCGCTTCGCCACTTTCGAGTCTCGTGCGTCAACGCACATAACGACCATGCGAGAGGATAATTAATAAAATGAATAAAGAGAAGAAAGCAGGATTGGATAAGAAGAAGGGCGGGCATAAAAAGAGCTTGAAGCGAGGAGAAGTCTCCAAAGCTACGCTAAGTCGAGGAGTTTTTATTTACACCACGTTCGCCACTTTCCAGCCTCGTGCCTCAACGTGCATAACGGCCGTGCAAAAAGGGCATAAGTAATAAATAAAGCGAAACGGACGGGATTGAGCGAGAAGAAGGGCGGTGAGATAAAAGGAGCGCGGGGCGAGGAGAAGTCTCCAAAGCCGCAAGAAGGGCCGCTGTGTGTCGACGAGTTTTTAATTATGCAGCGCTCACCACGTTCCAGACTCGTAACCGAGGTGGAGCCAGGAAGCAGGGACATTATCCCCGTTGGCGTAAACACAAGTTCTCTATAACAGCCGGTCGACGGTGCCGCGAGCGCATTAATTCTTAACGCCAAATTGGCATCGCATTAGCGGCGCTCCGTCACGGTAATACCATGATTAACTGCAGCGCGCCGGACACCGGGCCATTCGTTTGTCCCGACTGCCTGTGCTCGTATCCGCTCTCTCTCTCTCTCTCTCTATCCATCTCTCTCTCTCTGTCTCTCGCCGCAGAAATAATGGAATGCCCCGTTGTGTAATGTGGATTCATCACTTTCCGCCGGCACTTTGTCGACCGGCAGAAACAAAGGTGCGCGACTACGGTTCGCAACTTAACCAACCGCGCTAATTGCCCCATTGGAAGAGTCGGTCCGGCTAAAAGCTCGCGACTCGAGAGATAATATCGTCCGGGTAAACTCGTTTCTCAGAGCCTCCAGTGAGAGAAAGCAATTTTCCTGCGAGGGGGGACTTTGTGAGAATCCTTGCAAGGGATTATTCTTGTTATTGCACGGCACGTGCTTATGCAAGCCGGGTGAGATATGTGGATATAGGTACGGCGTGTTTCTGTAAATGCGATTTTCAGCAGAGATTGTAGGAGAAGCGCGATCGGAGAGTCGTGCGTGTCGGGTCGGTGTTTTACGCAGACTCGAATGATCGATCGTAAGAAACTAATTGTCTCAGTTTTGAGATAAGTATCGTGGATCGATGCGTGAGTAGCACAATTGTTCTGTGGAATTGATCGATGGCGCTATGGAGGGCCAACGATTTTACTTCGCTGTGATCAAAGCCGCGTAAAATAAGGACAGATTTAGACTTATCCGTTTGATCGCGGCGCGGCAGTCCGGCTGAACAATGACTTTAATCGTGTAGTCAAATAACGCACAAATCAGCGGCTACCTTTTCATATATGCTTAATGGATATCGAATAATTCCCTACGTGAACGATGTCTCTAATCCGCCGATCAATGGACCGTACGAATTCATTCGAGCGGTAATCTCATGGGATATATTTGAACAATCGTTATTCGGAGGCTTCTTCAAAGGACTGCATGCGTTGTTGAGAATTTTGCTATTATGTCGAATATGGCAAAGTAAATCGGTGATGAATAATGGTACGTTTTCGATTCAATACTTGCGAAAGAATCTCGCATTCTTTTTAGATTTGGAAAAAAATTCGTGGCGTTTTTTTAGTAATATTTAACTGGTTTTCTTATGGTGTAAAAATGAATTAAATTAAACCAAATATACTCTATTAGTATCGACAATGTTTCGCGATTTTTCAGGTAGTCTGGGCGATCTGTGTTTTCTGAGTTATTTGTAATTAACGCCGTTTATCGGGAAAAACGCCACGAATTTTTCTCCACGCCCAATATTGGCGCTTGCATTTATTAGCATAGCTCTATGTATAAATAAAAAGGCGGAAGTAAATTACAGATTAATGGCCTTTGAATTACGATATTAAAATACAAGGACGAATATTATTATTATAGTTATAATTATATTATAAGAAAGATTTGATCGTAGTCCTAGTGAAACTCGCGAACTTAACGTTACCTTTCCAATTCGCGATATTTCGCAGCGAGATGACGCGAACATTTTTCCGGCATAGCGAAATGTATTCAAATGAAAAGAGTGGGCGCAAATTGGAAATCCGCGATTTAATCTCTCGATCGCGCGCTAAAGTGTTTTTGTTGCTCGCGGTAGAACAAAATGTATTCCGACAGGCGTGATGCACGGGAATTGTTCTCCGTTGATGTTGTCATCCTCATGTCCGCCAAATGGAACAACGCGGCGGACACCTGCAGGTGCCAACGCCACGTTAAACAATGGTATATGTACCGCCTCCTCCATTCACGCCGAACTGACGCCTATTCGCGTTTTGGCCAAATTCTAAGGGCCATTTTGTTGCGTTGTTAAAGGCTAAAATTTTCATTAACTTTTTCCGAATACCGTCGTGAATTTTCATCGAAAATAACGCATCGTCTCTGAGCCTGTACGAGGATTATTCCAGAATAGAGGGATAATCCCGTGACGCAAAATGTACCGTGTCCCTGGTTGCAATATGGAAAACTGGATTAACAATATGCTGAAGGTTTGATGAATTCAGTCGAGCGGAAAAAAGCCAATCAATGGTCGAAAAATGAACCTTTATTAACATTTCGTCCTTCTGCTCTAGAACCTTCTGAGAATTAGTACGCTACATAATAAGTATGTACGATGAAAAAACAAAAGAAAATAAGTAGTAGTTATATGGTAATGTATTTTTTAACTACACTTACATGTGTGGGATACCAATAGTATAAGTCCCAATACTGTGGCTTAATTAGTTTACCTCAATCTGATTTGTTGAGTTCGTATTAAGAGTCCAAGGGACTAAATTAGTACCATTACGCATGCGTCACTCGTTGGCGGCTATGGTTTCCATCACGTGACACCATACACACGAGTATACTGCGTAAAATTAAATTGATGTGTCGGAGAACTGTCATAACCTAGACGTGGAGGTAAATCAGGAAGCATTATTCCGAATGTGCAGTTCCACTGCAGTTTGGAGTTAGAGGGATACTTACTTAAAAGGCAGAGTCAGCGATGTCCAAGGTTTGAAATTCCGTGATCGCGCGTCGATGAAAACTATTTACAAGACTGACGAATAATCGATCGTGAACAGTAGTCCTATAGCTTGCATAAAGCACGCCTTAGAAAACATTAATAAAGAATCCCTTTTTTCATTCGCCACTCTTCTCAGCGCTGGATACACCAAGGCGAGATCCAAAATACTCGCCGCCTAACCTAAAAGTACACATGCGCGCATACTCTAACATCCGAAAATCCGTGGTTTATTTGCGAGATAAGGAAGGCGCAGCGTGCCGCAATAATGCAACAGACGCGTCTGACGTAATCGGCATGCCTCTGGCTGCCCGATAATCTGCTTTACCCCGCGATGCGCGACTGAGCCCTTTGAATACGCACCCGGCTTAACGTCCGATATTAATATTGCCCTTTTGCGGGCCCCTTTGGTGCAGGCGGGACGAAGCACGAATAACCGTAAGTTATACGCCCAACGTGTCCGTCGATATTGCGATAGTTAAGCGCACGATCGCGCGTTAGGCGGGGACCCTCGGCTCCCTTTGTGCCGGCGGTCCCGCGGGACGAGAGAACTTCGGCTCGAGTTTCAAACGCGAACCCGACAGGTATTAAGCTATTAACCCGAGAATTCGTTGCAGGCGCCACTGGCATTATCGAGCAAATAATGCAAATCGCACGCGGGTTTAACGGCCCGTCTAATAACTCGCTCGAGGTGGGGAGGCGAATCGATCGAGCGCCGTGGGGACATGATTTTTGATCGGTTTTGTCGTGGATGGTTGGTCGAAGGGTGATGATCTTTTTGAGCAGGAATAACTCAAAGATCTGTTTGTTAAGTCTCGAAGTATATGCGTTTAGAGCGTTTAGGGCGAAGGCATGGTTTTTGATCGGTTTTGTCGTGGATGGTTGGTCGAAGGGCGATCATTATTTTGAGTAAGAATAACTCGAAGATCTCTTTGTTAGATCTCAAAGTATATGTATTTAAGGTGTTTAGTATCTTTTTGAGCAGAAATAACTCGAGGATCTGTTCATTAGATCTTAACATATGATACATAAGTTAGTCTAAAGGGAGGCATGCTTTTGATCGGTTCCTCTCGTGGATGGTCGGACGAAGATCGATGGTCGATTTGAGCAGGAATAACTCGAGGATCTGTTTGTTCACGCGGCTATTCGAAGAAAATAGACTAGAATTCGTGAGTAAGTCACGCGTGCAGGGACACTTTCTCCGTTCGCAACCTCCCGAGACTGGAGGAGGCCTGGGTTTGTTACTGTAGTATGCTAGATATCTGTAGCTGTTTGAACAGTTGCATTGTTGCATCTCGGAATTCTCCAAATGTAAGCGACGCTTCGTCAGCCTGTCCGTAGCATTCCTAGATTGCTTACGCGAGACCAATACAGAGATCCCGCGGAATTACTCTAGTTATTGTTTTATTTTACATCATTTAGATCATTTAGATATTTTATTGTACATCAATAATTTAGTCACAATTCGAATTTAGTTATGCATCGCTTAATGCTTGACATTTAATGATTCACAGAATCCAGAAACAAGTTAGAATAATATCCACAATAAGACAGGAAATAAAAATGGGTATCAATCTCAACCGATGTCATTCGAAATAACGTATTTAGAATTAAATCTAGATCAATTCCGTCCTACTCGATTCTAACCGATACATCTTTAAAAAGATACTGTGCTCATAATCGGCAAGCTGATACGCTAGATGCTAAAATAAAAGTACATCTAAATGTATCTCAAAAGTGGTTGGTAGATTCAGCGTTCAACCTGTTGGCTGTATACGATGAATGCACTTCAAAAATTTTAATTTTGCCCTCCCAGCGATATGTCTGTATTACACATTTATGAAATACATTTTACATTTATTTTCATCATCCTTATTTGCGCAACGCCGATTTACGTAGCATCGTGCAACGCTGTCCCGGGCAGAACCAATTAAGAGAACAGCCGAGTCCTGGTCGTCGACGTTTAATAACAAATTCCATTTTCCCGGGTAACGCAAGACAAGCATTGATACACGAGCAGGCAGCGCTGCGTGGACATAATACGCTTCGGCAAGACAAAGGTGGTTAATGTTAAATGTACAACGTCACGTAATACGGCAACGCGATCCTTTATGGCGCCTCTCGGGGGACGCAGTAGTCGGTGAACTAACTTCGACAAAGTTTCCATCGCACTGAGAAAGGTATTAAACTATTACTTGGATAATTTGTTAGGCACACAGCGCGAGACCTCCGAAAATTTCTACAATAATGGGCCACCTGCCGGATAACTGTCGGCGGACTATCGAATTCCGTCCGCTCAGATAGCTATAACAGGGACTGCGTGTTTGACGTAGTGTTTGCCCCAACGAAATTAGTACGGTATATTATACGATAAATCGTGATATGTCATAACGATATTGTAATATTAATAATATACGAATGACAATAAGAAAATTGGTAAGAAGCCATTGAAAATCGGTGGACCTAAAAAGGGTGGGTTTTATCTGGGATAAAAATTTTTCCATCGCGTTGAATGAAACAAGACGAAGTGGTAGATGTGGTCGAAGTGGTATAAAATGTACAATGATGGAAACATCGACTGACATCCATAATCAATCGTCGAATCACAAGTGTACCTCCCAAAATCTCTGGCGCTTTATAACCGATACGATAACCAGGCACTAGCAACTTTTACTCGTTACAATTGTTACTCATCTCGTTACAACTACTTATTACAATTTCAAAAAACATTACTACTGATGAGTAACAAGTAAGTTAAAGCAACAACTGAAATTTCTAATAGAAATAAGTCCTTCGGTTTACCACAACGACGAGAACGTAGGCTTTCAGAGACATTGAATTCTCGATTAATCTAACCATGAAATGTCGACTAAAAAACATTTTTACTGACGAGTAACAGGCAGTTTAAAGCAACAACTGAAATTCCTAATATAAATAGCTCCTTCTATTTATTACAACAACGAGTCTAACGATGAAATGTCAGCTGAAAAAGATTTCTACTCACGAGTAACAGGCAGATTAAAGCAACAGCTGAAATTCCTAATGGAAATAGCTCCTTCGGTTTACTGCAACGACGAGAACGTGGCCTTTCAGAGACGCTGAAGTCTCGGTTAATGGCGGTAAAAACACATTACCCCGTCGTATGACAGGCGCACGTCGTAACACGGGGGAAAAGTGAAGGCTGAATACGATAAATTCGGGCAAATGGTCAGCCGTAACTCCGGAAAGGGGGACGAATCGGGCGTTGGGAATTTCTGCGCGCAGTTCCAACCTCGAGGGCGATACTTCCTAGTTATCTTGGCCGCTATGTACGTCATCGTGAAAGCCGTACTTGAACGATGACAGACGGACGGTCCAGGTTGGAAATGCGCTTTTACGCGTAGGTACGTACGGTCGTGACAGGCCGACCGCGACATTTGTGCACGCTCGACGTTTCATGACGTTCGCGATTCTTCCAGACGGTGTAACGAGCGCCACTCGTCGCTCGTGTACAAAGGTGAAAGCAGCGGGCGAGAATGGTTAGGATCTCTGCGAAGTAGTGGATAGTTTATATAAAACGGATACGCCTTGTTGGTTAATTTAATCAATGATTAATAGCTCGTAATTCACGATGAATTTTATCCATAGCTCGTAATTGATAAATCGAATATTTGGGGTCTTATTCATTATAAGAATAATGTAAAGATCGAAGATCGAAGCTTTCCTACAATGTGCGAATTTATACGAGGATATCGATGAATATATTTTCGTATAGATTTTGAACAAAAGCTTGTGATTCGATCTTACGATTAACCACTGTATTGTCTAAAGTCTTTGAATCCCTAATTTTTCATATTATAATAAAGACATCGCATTGAGCAATTTTTCTTTAAACAACTCGAATCTAACCTGTAATTACGAATACCATACTTTATATCATGAATATAAACGCAAATAAAAACGGGAAGTAAAATATTGGCTTCTTGTCTTTTAAAAAGTGATGTAAAAAATATCCCATTTGCCCAACCCCTTCCACCATAAACGTCTTGATTTATTCGGCCAATCAGAGAAAGTTTCAGCGGGAGACGGGGCTTCATTTCGCGATGCTTTTAACTCCTGTTTCCTGGTAATCACCGGCGCTTAATCCTGTGGCTCGTTTCGGCCAGCCATGTTCTTACCGCAAAATTTACACGGACGCGCCAAGGACACTCGTTGAACTGCGGATAGAGTGACAAACGACTCGATGCAGTTCTCGGAAGATGCAAATTATCCATGCTCGCTATTGTATTACGCTCGTACACAAGTTGCGACACGTTGCTGGATCTAAATATTATATTTCCTCCGTTTGGCCAGAACAATCAACGCGTCTGAACTATACCCGCGCTTACCACTGAAAATATCAGCCACTCTCCGGGCGTGTTTAGAGCATCGTGTGTATCTTATAAAAAAAGAGGATAAAAGACAAATGTCAATGAATAAATATAACGATGTACATATTTCAATGAAATCATGGAAAATCTGAGAATATGCAACCTCATAAAACCGTGCCATTTTTCTGGTAAATTACTGATTCGCCATATGTACCAATTTGATAGTTTTAATGATAAATCTCTGCGATTTTATTCCGCCATGTTGTTTAGTATGTCGAAAGGGGACAGGAAAGAATTTCACTGAAAAATTAATAAAGAATGTATTATAAATCGTGACGGAGTAAAATGCTGTTGAAATAGTGTTACGTTAGCAGCTATCATCATTACTTTCTCTCTTATACGAAAAATATTCGATGACACTTTTTATTCGGTTACAAGCCGTTGCTCGTAGCTACAAAACACGCATTTTTACGATCACATATCCCTCTTTTTTTTTTTACAATTCCGGGACTTTTGTAAAAAAAATCCCTGGATTCATCCGCCACGTCGACGTAACAGCCGTTCCAGCGAAGATTAAAAAGAATGACAACTCGTGGGTTTGGTTAATTGCTTCAGCGAAGCTCCGTTTCTGGTCGGATATTACGTTTATGTGTTCTCACAGCGTGTTCATCTCGCGGTCAACATGACACGAACTCCATTCTCCAAGGATTTCATACTCTATTGCATTATTACGAATACGCATTATTTCTCAACGTTACATATCATACAACAGTGGATGTTCTGAAACATTCATCATCTATCACGTCTATTACAATTCACATAACTTAAGGCCATTTTCCTCTTACACCGTACAGTCCACTCAAAAAGCGTTCGAATCTTCCATCCACGCAACGCAGCAATTACTTGCATCACGATTTTAATCATCTCTAACATCTTGTCAACCACGACTTTAAAACTTAATTTCTCTGTATGTCACATCAAAAGTGATTTAAAAGACCTTCGTCGAGTGATGCAGACTCTCAAAGATGTTATGCAGCACTGAAAGTAATTTTGGAAGTTTTATAAACTCGGAGCATACATAGTATTCCATGATCCTTTAACGCAAACTACTCTTGACAAGCGATACCTAGTTTCGTATACGTCTGTTCAAAATTCCACAGTCGTATATTAGGCGCGTACGGAAATCACGTTCTTCCTCTCGCGCACGCCTATGCGTAAAGCGTATTCCCTCAAAAGGGCCTCACGCTTAAACTGGATTACACGCGTACCGACACATGACAAATCAATACGCGATTACCGAACGAGAATGCTTCGACGAAGAACGGAGTGCATTGCATCAGCAAAGCTCGGAGATCGCTAATTGCAGCTCAAATCCGATAGTCGAAGTGAAATCCGCGAACTGGTAGCCGGGCTTTCCATTCGGGTAATGCGCCAATACTCGGGGAATAATTCGTGATTTAACGTTCCCCTTTTCAATTCTAACGATGGCGCCCGGCGAGGATTCATGCTCGAATTTTTGATCACTGGCATCGTCCCACTGCGTTACACGGATATTCTGTTGAGCTTCTAAGCGCCCATTGGAAGCTTCAAAAGCGATGCGAATAATCCTGGCGATGAAAACCGAATTAAAGTTTAACTTATCGCGTTATTTCGTTGGATAGAATATTGTGCGTATTGAGATCAGCTGATTATTATTTTACAGCTCCAGTTACTAAGCTATACACGTAAAAAAGTTTTCCATTCTTCAAAATCCTCTAAAATTTTAATAGGAACTATAAATTTAACGCCCTTAGATATACTTAAGCAGTATGACTTATTAGCATGCTATACCTATACTTTTAAATTCATTGAAACGCAAATCCTTAAATATCTCGATTTGAAGATAAATGGAGTTAGGCCACTTTCAAAATAAACGGCTCAAATGTATCTTTTTCAATGAACATAATTATGATCAGTTATTCATAGGAAATATGTTGTAGTTCTCGAAACGATAATTTTCTCGATAGGAAAAAGCAATGGATCAATGAAAATTTCTCATCGCTTTCGCAACTGTTTTCGTGCGGTTCAAATGTATACGTGAATCTATTTAGTTGCTATATAGTACGTCCGTGCATCGATATTAATAAATATTTTCTTCCATAATTTAATATCGCTATTGATTTCGACGTTGGATTTCTTTTCACGGGGCTTTCCCAAAGAATCAATTTTCCTTGCCGCAGGTCAATTGGTTTTTGAAAAATGGATTGGCCAATCCCAGAATAATTAATGGCGGATCGCGCGGGCAACAATCCCGTTCGCAATTTTATTTTGCCGAATTGCGAATCAACGGAATCCTCTTTGCACCTTCGTTTCTACGCTATTGTTAGGCAATATGTGGCTTCACCG
The DNA here is from genome assembly GCA_038496175.1 of Ampulex compressa. Classification (NCBI taxonomy): domain Eukaryota; kingdom Metazoa; phylum Arthropoda; class Insecta; order Hymenoptera; family Ampulicidae; genus Ampulex; species Ampulex compressa. The sequence goes on from JBCFXI010000818.1 coordinate 47,502, forward strand.
ATGGACACGCTGTCGTTCCACACAAACGAGGCACACTCGCAGGATAAATGCTAGCTTGTTTGGATTTGCGAGACAATCGAATATTAAAACCCGGACCTCCTCTAGCGCATTCGTTTTCGGGCTATTGTTAACCGAATCGCGGCGCAAAAAATCGCAAAGTATATCGCAATGGATAATACAACCAAGGACAAAATGCACGAATGAAACAAGAATTTAGAACAAAGTAATCCTCGATAGCCATCCAATGATCCGAAGAACCGATCTCAGATACTGGCTAATCTATAACTGACCCTTATCGTTATCGATGTCCATCTTGCAAAGGATCGATATCGACGAGATAAGTTTCCAGAATAAATGTGCTGATAATAAGCGAAAGGAGAAATTTGTACGGAACAATGGTCCGTTCGTAATTTCTACGTTTTTTAATGCTCTTTGATCGTTTGTAGGATATTGTTCACTTTATTTGTGGCCTTAAACCGCATTAGTGCGGTGGATTGTCAAAGTAAATGTTCAGGTACATATTCGCCGCGATATATCCGTATCCCGGCTCGGTCCAGAAATACCAGAAGCAACTAATTGCCGTCGAATCCGACAGCTGAAGCGAAATCCACAAACTGAAATCCGGGATTTCTAGTTGGGAAATGCAATGGCGGTTGGACATAACTCGTGGATTAACGTTTCGTTCTTAAGGGATAATTGCTTCGCCGGTGCATTCGGAATTAGATACGAATCGGTATGTACGATGCGGCAACCTTCGCCCGGCTGTCTAATCGCGTTTCGGTTAATATCACGCCCAAATATTGCTCTAGAAAACAATTTGTTGTTTTGCTAAATATCTAAGCAAACACTATAATATCTTTGAATAACTTATATTATATGTTCAAACTTGTATTTCGAGGAATGTCCATCGGCCAATTATTTTCTTGGCTTTAACTTTAACAGCAACATTAAAATACATTTCAACTCTAGAACTATCGAATCCGTTTAAAAAAAAAGGTTTTTTAAAACAATTTTTTTTAATTAGAAAAATTTTTTTAGAAAAATTACACTACTTCACAACAGTATAATACCTACCTTCTCGAATTTTTTATAATCGTGTCACGACACGTAGATCATTACACCAATCTATCCACGTTTATTTATTTTTTCCAAGGTATACACGTAGTATCCTAAATATATGCAAAATGCGAAGGGTACTTTAGTATTAAAAAACAATCGTGTTGAAATTCTGACCCTTTTTCTGACCTCCACATAGTCGCGTTAAATCGGTGCACCTCAAAACCCATCCAAGCTGCAGCCCCCTTATCCCTCGAAATCCATCACATTTTTTTCCCGCCTTCTCGCCTCGCATAGCGAAGGTGGAATTTACGGAAAAACATTTACCAATCTCGTGGAAAGGAGAAGTGACAAATAACATGGCCCCTCCCCCCTCCTTTCGTCTTCGCGTCTCGCTACGAGGGCTACAAGGATCCTTAAACCGGGGCACGATAAAGCATTCCCTAATGGGCGATTCCAAACGACCCTACTCTCATCCCTTCGAAGCCTCGCCGGCCGTTTTACCAGCGGCTCGAGTCGTTACGAAAGGCCCGGAGGGTTTCTCATTTCGCAGTATCGAGGAGCCCCTCCCTTGGCATCCGTCTGCGAAATCTCACCCTCCCCAGCGTCTTGTACACACCGTGTTTCCTTTCGCATTCCCTCGGGCAACCGGCGTAATAGAACAGCGCTCTCCAAATTTTTTCATCGGCACGACCAAATTTATGATCGCGAAACTAAAAAAACGATTAGTCAGGAAGTAATAGAAATGATCAGTCACTATCTTTCGCTTTGAAATATAAATACCCCAGTATCCGGGCACAAGAATGCGTATCAGGTTGTCGATCGAATTAAAAATTTCACCGATACACGACTCTCGATGATCGATAAGCGTAATCGTTCTCCCAAAAGGCCTGACTCTTCAGAGAAGCTCGATGCATTGAAATCCTTGAACACTAGAACTAGCGGCTACTTTCGGGAGATGTTTAAAACACCACATACATCGTTAAAAAGCCGAAAGAGTAATACGAAATTCTAATACATCGATAGAATGATATAAATACCACAGGAAAATCATGGAAAATTCCATAAAATGCATCCTCGTGAAGCGCTACGATTTTTTTAAAAGAAATTACTTACCAGTCATGATAACTGGTTGGGTATATCTAATGTTAAAACAACTCGATCACGGAGAAGAAAAATCTCGATATTCCTATTCTCAAAATTCAGGATCGCTCAACCACGAAGCTTGTGCACAAAATTTCACCATATTCTCCCTGCGAATCGCTCAAAAGAATCGCGTATATCTCGCAATGATCTCGCGCGGAGCGGCTGTCGCCGATCGAGCTAAATGCACTGTACCGCGGCTCGTAAAGGGGCCCCATTGGAAAACACTTTGCCAGCGTCGGCAGATGCCACTGTCGCTGGGCGAGAAAAAGTTGGCGGAAAGTTTATCGACGAGGCCGGCGCCGGGCTTTAAGCCGCTGCTGCATTTTAAACGGGAAAATAAAAGCGACGGCCGGAGGCGCCGCCGTGGAAATCACGGCGCGATTTAACGCCCGTGGGAAGCTATTACAGCCGCGAGCCCAGCGCCGGGGATGATTATGACCCGTGAACTACTCGCGCCTCTGCCTGAAGATTGCGGGATGTAGCGCGATAACTGGTCAAAGGAGCGTAGGCGAGTGTATACGCGATTTGGAACAAGTACGGAGCAATGATTTCTTGTTTTTCTCAAGCAAGAATTAAAAGTTACGGTATTAAGGGTTTGGTAAGGGAGAGAATCTGTTTTTCGATAAAGGCGAATTTATTTAATAATCTTTGACAATAGGACTTAGGATAACACTGATGGTAACGATGTTTAGAGCGACTTTGGGTGATCCTTTTTAAACTACAAGCTAATATATTAGAGATCGATACAAGTTCGAACACATATTTTAATTATGTGTATAGAGTGGTGTACTTGAAATAATTTTTGAAAATCATCTACGTGAGAGAATACGAGTATCTTGATTTAAATACACTTTAGAGTATTAAACGAGAAAGTAGTATCAAAGATCGCTGTAATAGGTCGTACGGAAACATATGCGCGCCCCTTCAGGTTCCTAATAACCAAGTGAAAATTCCCTTCGATCGCGAAATATACGGATAGAATATAGCCCAGCACCGAACTCAGGAATCTTTGGGCGTTCGTATTTTCAGAGCGCTGCCGCTCGACAGCCGTAGATAAGCGAGGAACGTACTTGGAAAGATCGATGCGCGGGTATGCAATTAATCGAGCGTAACCATCCGCACGGAGAATTCAGCGATCCTCCTCGCGAATCGGCAGATCGATCTCAGGCGGGGCAATCGTGCGAGGCAAGGAACCGAGAGGAGGCTACAGGATATCGGTGTAACCGGGCCTGGCTCCTGTCGGGGGTTTATTTCAATTTCCAATCTAATAAGAAATTCTTTCGCGACTATTTCTCAACCTGCCCCATCCCTCAGGCCCGCCTTCCTTGTTTTTTCCCCCGACCCTGCCACCTCCGTGTCCGAGTAGATTTGTCTCTCGATCCTTCTCGCGCCCCTCTCTTCTCGTATTTTTCATTCCTCGCCACTCGAGCTGCCAGCCGGCTCCCCTGTAAACCCTCCGCTATCTCCTTGCCTCTCGTATCGCTATAACCCCCTGCCTTCCCTGCACGACTTATCTCCTGCTATCTGGGAAGCTAACCTAAACCGTCCTTGGGATTCCTCCACCGCCAGCGCCAGTGCCATCGAGGCGCGCCTCTTTCTCGCCAAACATCGGAGCCCACCGTTTGTGCTCGTCGAAGCCTCGCCCTCGAAGGCGGACGATAACTCAAGGGAATGTGTCTGACGTCCGTTGAGGACGAGTGTCTCGCGATGGGGAACAGCGGCCTACCACTTTTCGTGCACCTCGCGTCCTTCGAGCGTGTAAGAATATCCCAAATCGCGGTTCCTTGATTTGTAGGGATGGTTTGCGATAACGAGGTGTACTTCATTGTGTAATTCTTTTTACGTGATTCTGCTTAAAACACTGCCGCTGGTGAGTGCGCGGGAGTGTTCTTTCTGCGCTCTGCTCAAAGCGCACTTCTCTTGCCTGTCCGCGGACATTATGCGCACAAAGCGCAAATCCGTACAGTGCGCACGTACCCATACACGCTTGCGAACAGCGGCTTCTTCTATGTAGCGTGGTTTAACAATGTAAACGACGATTCTGCGGCGCATCGTGATAGCCTAATTCGTATAAACGGATGCTCTCGATTATGATGTGTGTAGGATGGTATACTCGTGTATGCAGTAATGGTAATCGTTATTGTAACCGTAGATGGAGTGTTGAGACGAGACTGGTAAAGAATAAGGATACGTATGGACAGTCGATACGAAATTAGAAGACGAGGTAGATATTTGTATATACGTTATATTAGTTGCGATCGTTCATTCGAGTTTACAACGAGAAAAGGGATGAGACATCGAGTCGATACCCAAAATGTCGAGATTTCCGGGGATTTCCGTTATGACGCCTTAAATATTAACAAATTCTCGTTCTGGATGCACCCAGACCCTTTTTCGAGGAAAATACGAGATCTGGTTTAGCCAACGAAATTCCCTCGAAAGTTACGGTAACCTGGTGGACGTGCCTGGTAACTCTCCAGAGGATGATTATTTTATGACGTAGACCAGACGGTTCTCCTTTATATTCGCCTTCACGCGCTCGACCACAGATGGACGAAACGTCCTTCGACCTTCCATCCACGTTAAAGACGACACAATACCGCCGGGCGAATACTCTTCAAAGGCGCTGCCAACTTCAAAGCTACTCTCCTCCCGGCTACGTGCAATCTTGAACCGTGCCGTCCTCGATCGAAGCACTTCACCGGGAAGAGACTCTTGAAGTACGGACACCCCCAAGATTTTTGCGCGCGCGATACTTCGCGTGGCCGGCGGCCTGGAAAATTCGGTAGTCTTGCCCACTGGGCCGAGGCCGAATTTCAATCTTCCCCATTGAAACGCGTTTCGAGTCCGTCGCGAGACTCGTCGTACGGGCTTAAGTTTCGCGATCCAAGAACTATCTTCCGTGGGTGGGCTGATCAAATTATTCGTCGAGCGTCCTCACCGAACGAATTCGAACGTCGCTCGGAAGTTTCGAAGGAACGAAACTTTCACGCGGCCCAACGACGACATCGCGGAGCTAATTTATCGAGACGAACGCGAGGGACACTGTGCGCGAGTTTTGAACGATTCATCGTCGTACTTGGTAAACGACGCGAGAGAATCAGGGAGGATTAAGAAAGTATTTTGGAATGCTTCCTGACTTCACGACTTATAGCGTGTATAATACAAATAATACAAACCATTGCTATGTATAATTAATAAGTGTCAACTGGTATATAGGAAAGAAATGTGGCGAAATATACTGTTAAATTTCATTAGACAGAGTATATCAAATGAGTTCTACGAGTCCAAAATTCGTAACTTGCAGGAATTTCTTATAAAATCACGCTATGACGCAATTTAGGATACATACGCGGATACGAGTAAATTATTCAGGTCAGAAATTCAGAATCGAAGGAAGATCTTAGGAGTGCTTAGGTGTATCTATATGGGGGCGATGCACACACAGCTCGCTTTGTGTTTCCGTTTCCCTCGATGCCTCCTCTCGATCGTCGAAAGACCACGATGCTATTGGGGAGAGAGGCTTTAAGAGGGAACGAGAAAACGAAGAAAATCGACATCGGCCATTCGTCGATTGGACGAGCCTACAAAAGGCCATCGACGCCGTTTTGGCCGATCGCTGTGCAGCATCGTTCCTCGGTGAATCGCCATCTCCTTCCACGTCTTTGTCTTTTCAGCATCCTGCGCCGCTGCATTCGTTCCCCTGCTGGATACAGGTTACGAAACTGGCCCTTTGTGGCACGAAGCGAAATAAATTGGATCGGGCTTCGTTGTTCGAATATCGTCGAGACACGAACTCTGTTCGAGTGCCTCTTGAAACCTTAAAATTACTCCTGCCCTCTTACGATACTCCATAAAGGAGATTCTATTCGTATTTCTAATTATTTCCATTCCTTTTGTCAGTATTTTTATCGATATATTGTATTATATCTTTTTTTCCACTAACTTTTCGGTTATCTTCCTTGAGCTCTTCTTTCTATGCCTTTCTAACGTACAACGAGAGTCAAAAGCGAGATATCGAACAGCAAATATCTCGAATCGCCATATTGTATTTTGGTTACTCGTTTTGATGCGTGGAATCGTGTTTGGTTAGTGAAATAAATGTCATCGCTTAAATTACTTTCATTCGAAGAAATGGAGCCTGGTAAATAGTGTAAGAAACAGTGTGCTGACGTTTGATATCGCAGTCGATATGTCGATAGCTAGAAATCGTTCGTGTGTCTGAGAATTTGGTTAAAAATAGAACATGTAAAGGATCCTGAGGTAGAATATATTATAAATAACGCTAATCTGAGGGCCAACGAGTTACTTCCTTGCCTAAATTCTTCGCATAACCTGTACTTCGATAAAAGTGTCCGTCGCGATCTAAGAATTCGATACGCCGATCACGCGCAGAAGGACGACAAGAGAACCCATTTCCTACGCAAACGGGATTCCCAGGTACAGAGAACGAAAATTCGCCTTAACTCCCATCGTTTCCAAGACGCTTCGGGCTTCCCATCGTCGTGAGCCGCTTTTGGCGTTGAATAGGCGCGATTCGCTTTGCTTATTTAATATTCGACGTCGATTGTCCGAGATGACCTGCTCTGGGAACTATGGTTCCAAAGTGGATCTTGATCTGATGCACCTACTACAATGGTGCATCGGTTAGGTCGTTCAATAAGTTCGCGGAGCGCCTTCTATTCACTAACAGTAGAACTAGAATTTCGAAGACATTTTAATATTCCATGCTTTAATAGGATGCACTTACATGCAGATTTACATTATGTTTATAAAAATAAAAAATCTGTCATTGACTAATTATACAAACGTCATGAATTCGTTAACTATACACCGGATATCTGTTTATTAGTCGTTCACTTCGTTTCATTTTCCCCAAGCTTCGTTCGATATCTCGAAACCCCTCAGCGACGATTACATCGATAAGCGACTACAGGAGCCAACCGTGTCGAAATCATTTAGGATGTTAGAAAATGTACTATTAACCGGCATTTACAGTTTCCCCGTGAAGATTGGCAGAAACCGGGGTCCGTAATCTCGACTAATTCAATACCAATTAGCAGGGCCACCTCGGCACTTTGGCCCGTCACGTCCCTATCACCCTAGCCCGCGCCCTCTGCCCCGAGATTTTCCACCCTCCAAGCGAGAGGAAAATCATCCCCAAACTGTGGACTCTCCGCTTCCACCCCTCTCTCGCAGTCTCTTGCATTCTCTATCCCTCAGTTTCTATCCTTCATTCTCTAAGCACCCTCAGATCTATTTTTTACTCCTCCATTTATCGTGTTTTATTATAATTTCTTTCAAATTTTCCAACCCTTTTATCACATACATTTTTTCTGGATATCAACAACTACTAATAACTTTAGAATAGCAATCTAATATTATAATTTCATTAATTTTCTAATCAAGAAATCCATCCCATTAAAAAATTTAATATTTCAATTTTCTTAATCTTTTAATATTTATTTTGTTTTTCTTTAACTTTAATTTTATTTTAATTTTTGTCGACATATTTGATGAGGTTTATCAAAAAAAAACCTAAAATATCTCCTTGCGCCTCTCTATCTCTCCATTTTCCCCTCTCTTTCGCGCTCTCCCTTTCTCTCGTTTTCTCCCCCCCCCTCTTGCTTTTTTTCTCTTTCACCCATGCAGCGTCTTCCTCGGTCTCTCCATCGTTCTAACCATACGTCTTCGTCCCACGGTCCTTCAGCTTGTTTCGCCCCGTCGACCTGCCAGGTAAACGTTCCTGCAGACGCAGAGGGAAGAGGGGTGGTATAAGGGGGCGGTAAACCGGCGGCAGAGTATCTTGGAAACGGATATGAAGAGAGAATTCGAATAACATGTTTACACTCCATTCCTCTCCGACGCTAATGGCCCCGAGCGATCTGGCGCAGATGCCGGGAGTAAATCCCGTATTTTGGAGCCGAGAAGACGAACGATCCATTAGCCCTCTTCCTGGCGATTCCTTTTTTTATCCTGCCAACGCGACGGGCGGAATCCAAAGGACGGAGAGTGGCGGTACTAAAGGCACCGAAATTGTCCAGGAATGCATCATGCAATACGAAAGCTCGGATGAACGAACAACTTCGATCTTCGATTGGATCTCCGTTGTAATATTACGTTGGTGCAAAAGTAATCGCGAGGTTTCGTTATGAAGAATAATGGTTGAAGACAATTGTATTTCTTTAGTTGAGGAATGGATGTAATAAGTTGGCACGAAAATAATTGTGGTTTTCATAATAGCGGATAACGTCTTGAACCGCAGTTATATTTGCACCGATCTAATCAATTGGTTTTTTATCCAGTGTGTATTTGAAGATTAGTCTCTTACGCGTATTACTATTGGAATTTAGAATTTTCAACATAGCCATTTTTGTACATACATGTATATATATATATATATATATAAAACATGGTTCTAGAACTTAGAGTAGTAATTATGGTAATATGTAAGAAAAAGGAATCTTAGTGGGATCCCTTTTATCGAACCAACGCGATAGAAGGAATCTGAACGACGAAAGGTGCTATCTTTGACGATACGAGGGTCCCAGGATTACCCAGGCTTGCGTCGTTGAATACTAAAGCGCGAATGAAAGCGGCAATTCGAAGGAACACCGATCGATCTTCAATCAGATCCGTCGAGTGTCCGCCGTAATAGCTCGGCTTTTTAACCAGTCCTCTTTTTCGAGACTATTTTCATGGACAATATCAATGAAATTGCAAATTCTACAGATATATACCTTTCTATATACATTTCATATATACGTATATCCTAAAACTCTAAGCATTAAATACAATTATAAGTAGAAAAGTACAATCACAGCGTCGATCTTTTTTATCGAGCAATGCGCGAGGGCCGAAATCCAAGAATTGCAAAATTCTATCGTCCTCAGTGTAATACACTTAGTCACTGTGCTTGCGCAGCTGAATAGCAAACTGCGAATGCAACGTTCAAACTACAGGTGATCCGTCACGTTTAAGCGTCCGTGAAACTCGATAAATACGCAAGGACGTATTTATTCAGCAATTCCAAAAGTTAACGCAGGCTCCTCGGCTGCGCCCGTCCAACAAAATGCGCGTAAAATCATCGAAAACAACGTAAAAATGTAAATACCACTTCGATGGATACTCCGGGTTAAATCAACCGTTAAATCGATCAGAATTTCGAACGTTTTAGGCGCAGATCGAAATTCAGCCAGTCCGTCTGTCGGCCCGAATAAAAATACACGTGGCAATAGTTAATGCGAGAAAAAAGCGGGAAACCGTGAGAGTCGGTGGGACAAAGAGAAAAGGAGAAAGGGAGAGAGAGATAGAGAGAGAGAGAGAGAGAGAGAGCGAGAAGAGGGGAGAGAGAAAGAGAAAGAAATTCGTTAATTAACGCACCATCACAAAAGCGATCGGGCCGCGAACGTTTTTCCGGCTACGTACGCTTCATGGAGCTTTCCAATTTCGATGCATGAAAACCGATGGTATATGCGATCAATTCAGGAGATGCGAATTTGCATGCGTTTTTGCACGGTCGGCCGGAATGACCGTTTTTACGCCGGCACGGTGCTTTCCAGCGCCGTACCGGCAATTATCCTAAATGCAGCTCCCCGATGTTAGCTCGACGATCCTGGGGGCGAACGAGGGGAGAGAGGGGGAGGGGCTGAAGGAGAGCGGGCCAGATCGGTGTTAATTAATTTATCTGTTTACACCCTCGACGAAAACCAGTCGCAATGGGAGCCGCGCACTACCCCTCGCGCCACCCTTTTTGGTTGGCCGAACCTTTAATTCTCTAACGTTCCACGGCCCCGCCTGGCAGTTAACAGTGGCGATCGTGTGCCGTGTACCCCTTTGGATTAAATCGGATCCCCCGATAAAACTTTTATCGTCCTACGCTTCCGGTTTCGATAGCTTTTTTAGCCCGGATCGGGAATGGGGAAACAAAGGGGGAAATAAGGGATCCCCTTTAAACGTGGGAATGGAAATTTCGTAATTAAGGGAGTAGAAATTTGGGACGCTCTTTGGGAAGGTATTTGTAAGATGGAAATGGACATTTGTAGGACATTCTGTCGGATCCTTTTGCGCGAATTGCAAACCGCATTCCTTTTCTCTAGTACGAGTTCTTTTATTCGCACATTGTGATGTGTAAGGATTGGATTTCTATATACGAGTAGAAGTAGTAATAGATGATTCTTTTCAAAGCTGGACTTATACCGCTTTAAAGGATAACACCGATATATAGATGTCCTCGAACGAATCTCGTTCTGTATTTACTTTTATCTTGCATTTAATTCACGCGTAGAATTCCGAGACTTATTTTTCGTCCAGCTCGGTTCTGTGGTTACGGCTGTAGTTTAATCAAATAGACGCTTTAGGATGGGAGTGAAGTATAATGAGCTTCGAGGTTGGATTTTAATGAGCATATGTATAACCTGCAGGAACGAGTATATAACCATCAATCACTTATCGCATATACTAAAGCAGATTATTTTTTTTTTTCACGATCCAGTTAATAAACGTACACGGATCACCAGGATATTTATACGGACACGGATGTATTTCGTGGATTCAGCGCGACCCGGTGAAATGTTACGAATTGGATAAACGTAGTATTTACCTCTGGTCCAGGTATGGCTTCCATAAATTCGGGGCATTGCGAAAAATAAGGGAGATCTTTCATCCGCGATGCGGCAGAACTGGCGCAATGGGTCAGGAAGAAATTCATGGCGGCCAGACCGCGAGAAGGCGACGGTCTAAGAAAGGGGAACTTCCCAATTAGCGAAGTGCTGGGCCGAGTTCGCTCCAAAAATTGCGAATTACTGTTCCCAAGGACGCTGGTTTTAAAACTGCTTGGGCAGACATCCTCCTTCCTTCTTTTCTTCCTCCGCGAAAAAAGATATTCTACCACAAATACCAGGAACCTCTCGTACTTCTCGAAAAGCAGCGCGGATTTATACTTTTATCAGCATGCGCTTTATTTGAATCAGACTCGCTTCTACTTTTAATCCACTTCTGCGACTTTTTTAGAATGCACAGCGGGGTGTAGAAGAAAGTTTCGAAAGTCTTGCTCGATGGATAAATGGCACTACTGGGATTTAATAACGCGAATCCGCTTATCTTACAAATAACTTTCTCACTCGTAATTCGATGCTTGTGCGCTGAAACACTCTCTCGCAATCTTAATAAAACGTAAGAACCGATGATGGAGCTCGAACAACACTTTCAGAACTCTCATCCTCCTTCAAACTTTAAAAGGGAAAGAATAACTCGTCAGAACCATAGTCAATATACATGATTCTCTATGTTTCCCTTCAAAACTCTCCCGCACAACCTGACTGTACAGTTATTAACGGATACGAGCAAGAACGAGTGTCGACCATTTGAACGCTTAAGAAAAAAGAATATTGAAGCGTATCGCATTAAACCCTCCGCTTAAATCGACGAAGAATCTTCGATTAAGCAAATCCAATATCGGATATTCGTGGAGAGACTCGCGAATCGAGGAGGCTCTTACGTAAGAGGGTCGATCATTCTCGAATCGTTCTCCCTGATTTGTAGGAAAATCGTAGGAGGAATAGGAAAAAGGCTTCGAGGCAGTCCGTTTGAATTTGTCGTGGCGCAAGGAGGATAATAAACGAGCGGAGGGGTAAGTACGTGGGGGATCAAGATCGGCGGATTTTCACCCCCTAAGATTGAAGCTACCGCTTAGTCGTGACCGCGGCCACCTCGACAATTACCGGAAACGTTTACCGCCTACGTGACGCCCGAGGATGCACCGCGTTCGTAGATTTCATTCTATTAGCCGGGATAAAGGCGAGCCGCCAAGAGGAAAAGCACTCTTAAGAACTTTACTGAATTTCAGTCGCGAGCACCCTCCTGAAAACACGATCATTATGTCGGCATATCTTCGCAAATAACCTTCTTTTAAACCGAAGATTAAAGTTACACCTTCTTTTTTTTTCAGAAATTTCCTTGCCTTTACCAACGCGATTCTGGGCTTTTTGAACGATCAACTTTAGCTCTGTGTTGAAGAATAGATATAGTGATAAATAAGTAATAGAAAAAAAGATAAATAAAAAAAAGTAATAGCAAAAGTAAAAATAAATAGTAATAGCTACCCCTAACTGTCTTCTTGCTTGGAATTATTATATATATTTAAACAACTGGTCCTTGCAAGCGATAATTAGTGCTACGGCCAGTTGTTTAAATATATGTAAATAAGTAATAAAAATGGAATGCAAACGTTATTATATTTCTCAATCGAAAAGCTGCGATAAACGGTTAATTTGATTTACTGGCAGTGTTTGAGAACGATCTCCAAACTTCCAATGTAAAGAACGATGAAATGGTAGCCACGTTTGACGCACGTTAATCGTATTCAATAACTCCAGCCAGACGAAGAAGGTTAGAGCTGTTCCTCCGCGCTGTCGATCCTCAAAGGGAGCCATTCGCAAATTAAATTTCCTCCTCGTGGTACGTAAATTCTGGCGGAGACGTAGAAGCGCGCAAGCTGCACAACATTGTCATACATGGAAACGTCGTAGGGGGAGAATGGCCCATCAACGTCCAGGATCTTCATCCATGCGCGGCCTGAGGCGAGGACCCACTAACCGAGATTGCATTCCCGAATCTGCGGTGCCTCATCGAGAAAGGAAATTGTCTGGGAGCTTCTTATTCCCGACGCAACGTGGCTGGTTATGCTCTCGATTCGTAGAGAAAATTGTTTTCGAGGAAAAGTGCGTAGAACGAGGATTACACGCTGGTTAAAGGTAGAACGGAACTTTGTCCAATAAGATTGGATTGTAATAGAAGGGAAAATGATACGTATCTGCGCGTGTTGCACAGTGCGATAGAATCTTTGCGTTGTACGATGGAATATCTGGCACAACAAGTTTATTGCAATACTTTCAAATGTGTAGAAATTTAAAGCATTTTTGGAAATGCTTCCAATAACGAATGATACACTGCACGGTGATCTATGTATATTCTCTCACCTTCAATTTCGGAATACGAAAGAAGTGGTCGCTCTGAGCATGGAACTCGTTTCCTACGGCTATGTTAATTTCATCTCGAACTACAGAAAAGTCAGAGATCGAGCTAAATGACCTTAACAGATGATATCGAAAATGAATGTAAGAAAAACTCAAAAATCGGCATGTCTTCAACTTCGAACTCTCCTCCTCTTAATAGTTCCTCGCGAACCACTGTGCAACGCACCGAACCTCCCAGCACCGCATTCCTCTAGATATTTTCCTACACCTAAATCCATTGAAAACCTTCCTTAGTCGCTAGCAGGTGCCTTTCCAAGAGCCGCGTTCAGAATTAAAGAGCCGCGGAGGAACGTAACGAAAGAGGACCGGAATTTCGAGGGTAGGAACGTATCTCCCGCCTTCGATCCGTGCCACGATAAAAAGCTTTCACCTCAGCGATCCGAGCTGTATCCCGGGTGAAAGGGCACCAAGCTTTATAATACGCAACGATACTTCCTCGAAGGAGGATCGAGGTTCCATCGGCCGAGGATTCTAAGGGGATCGAATGCAGGTGTGCGGTGTACTCGAGAGGCTGAATATCGAAGGGGCTTTCTGAGGAAGAGGAGAGGAGGAGAATGAGGAGGAGAGGTAGGAGAAGGAAGGGTAAAAAGGAAGAAGGAAAAGAAAAGGTTGGGAGTTCACGAGTGACAGATTTGCTTTGCGTCCGAATTTGAATATATAAGGCAATTAGAAAAGAATTTAATCAAAAGGCGTGATTAGCTCAGAGGTAGAGCAGTCGTCCAGCAAACGAAAGGTCGCGGGTTCGAGTCCCAAGTTAAGTTTATATCCTAGTGACCGATTTTTTTCTATGCTTTTTTTCTAAATATCACCGATTTACTTATCGCCTTTAATTTTCTTAATTTCATATTCGTTTAATTTTCAATTTCGATTGTTATTATTTATCCTTTAATATTGTAACCACGCATTAGTGGCCAGAAATTATCGTTTTCACGCGATAATTATCCCAATAATACCCGATGAAGAATTAAAATAATACGTACTCCAATAGACTGCTCGATAAAGACCACAACTAATATATGCATCCTTAGAAATTCGAGCAATAAGAAGTTAGCAGTGCACGAGTGACAAGAAAAAAGACAAAGACGCTAGAAATAGGAAGAAGCAGCGTGAAAGAAGAAAAGGCGGAAAAAGCAGAAATACAAGCAAGAAAAGAAAGTCGAAAAGATCCAAAATAGTACAACGACGAAAAAAGGAAGGGAACGATCATTCGAAACGGATAGAGAAGGCAAAAGAAGGGAAGAAGAGGGAAAAGAGGTATTGAACGAGGAAGAGGCACATCATGAGAAGGCGGACGAGGAGAAAAAGCAGGGGCGGAAGAGGGGAGAGAAATAAAAGGGGCGAGATAGCGAGGAACGATTCGGACGACCCGGTTTCCTCGAGATACCGGCGAAGGGGGGAGAGAAAGCGGGAGGGGCGGATGGAGGAAAGCGGATAAGAAGGGCGGAAGAGGAACGTTGCAGGAAATACGTCGCAGCGGATGTAAAAGAAAACGTCGGGGTGGCACGCGTTGGCATTTATGCCGTGACTTATCTACCCCGCCGAGTTTGCCGCTCTATTCTCCGCTGGGCCACAACTCAAAACGCTTTACTGGGGGGGGCGGGAGGGGGGGGGGGGTAAAGGAGAGGAGAGGGGGGTTGGAGGGCGTGTAGCGCAGCGGAGAAGCCGGAACCTCGCCGGAAAATGTCTCTCGCGTATCTTAACGATAAGAAATGCAAGCCGCTTCTCGATATGGCGGAGCATCGCCTCTCGGAGCTTTGCATCCGGTCGCCTTAACTTCCTGACGGCTGGAACCCCTTGTGACCGAGTCCCGTGTATAAGTAAGATAAACTGCTTGATTATCGACACGCTTACGAAATTTCTCTCGTGTATCTTAACGATAAGAAATGCAAGGGCGCCCTTTTGGATACGGGGTGGAACAGCGTTTTGATGTTTTGCATACGGTGGCCTGAACTCCGCAATGGCTGTAAGCGCTTCCGATTAAAGTCCCTCGATCCTGCGTAAAGTAAGACTTTGTATATAATCCTCTGTGGGGATAAACTGGGCGATGTTAACGATGGAAAATACATACTAGTTTTTTGATGAGTTAAAACACAGCTTCCGAGCTTTACATACGATCGCTTCAATCGATTAATCGGTAATTACAGTTTTTTAGCTTTCTATATACGAAAGGCATTCAAAAATACCAGCGCAAAAATCGTTTATATATGACACGGAGCATCCATACTTTAGTTGTACATTCAATTGCCTAAGTTCTCTACAATCCAAAATGTCTCCTGAGCAAAATTTTGCTTGCGCGTCTTGCCCTTGTTAGACTACCCTTTCCTCCTGGCACACTTGCTTTTGTCTACACCTTCAAACTTATGCAGTTCTACGCGAATAATAAACGCAGAGATACAAGACACGGAGTCACGAGCAAAGTGTCTCCACGAAACTCATCAACGTGCACCACATACATACATACATATATATAAACGTACGATATAAACCGTGGATTCGTACGTATCTATCACAAAAGTCTCCACCCATCCTACACTAAACGAAAATCGCGCAGTACGCGAAAAAATATTTCCCGCGCTGCGTTCCTTTGATCGAATGAACTCAGCTGTCGAAGGGCCGATCGTCGAATGCGTGCGCGGATTTGATAAAAGGTGAAGAAGCTCGGGAGATTCGCGAAGCCACGGCGGGGCTGAAGGAGGCCGGCCACGACGAGGAGGTGAAATATCGTGTGTCGCAGGGTGTGGAAAATGTCTCTCGAAACGATCTCGCCGTGGTGTAAGGGGTACTCGCCGCTAGATCAAACACGCTCCAGGCCTGATGGGATGGCAAAGGAGAAACAAGAAGGTCACGGGGAGATCCGAGAAAAATGATCCCGAAGATATGAGCCAATTTACACGAGGGCCCCGCTACGCCCTGATTTCTGCGCTTATTTTCCGCCCTGCCGAGCGATAAAGCTACGGTGAATTCCGGAAGCCTTCCCGGAGAATCGATGCGGAATTATTTATCCGATATTATGTACAGTGGGTTGATGCAAAACGATCGCGCTTTTGAGCGTTATATTATTTTTATCAGTGGAACTGCTGTGACGGTGGAAATCAATTAATCATCGACACTGAGTATTGGCACTGTGTTAGTGCACTGAGTATTATCAAACACTATTATGCAGACTTGTCGTAAGGCTCAGGATGTAGGCCGACTTTCGAATTTTAAAAGTGCGATTTGGACGCGTGTCTTACGTTGCTAACTCCAAGCAATCTATTCGCTATTTGCTTATCTGCTTGCTCTTTTTCATAATTGCCCAACAGTTACATCGTACTACTTACGTACCAAAAGTTTGTAGGAAATAGATCAGAATACGATCCAAATTACCTTCGAGACTTGATTTCGGCCTTTCCAATATCGCGTTTAACGAGTATCGTTGGAAAATAAAAAATTCAACGCGCAGACTCGAAGCTAGTTTTATTTCTGACAATCGAATCTTGCTCGCAAGGAGTAGTGCCTTTTGAAACTGGCGAAAGGGCGAGCCATCGGTAGGTATTCCGAAATTTGCAGCACGCTCAAAGTGTAACGAACTCCGGCAACGCGCGGCTGTGGTATCAAAAAAAGCAGGAAAGTTCGGGAGAAGATTTAATAAAGGGATGAAAGCCGGACGACCGGATGGGCGGGTGCCTTTGTAAAAAGTCGGGCCTCCGTAAAAGGGCCCTGCAAAAGTTCGTGAGGGAGTGGCCTTTATTAAATAGGTCGGCGCTTTTTGTATCTCCGCGCTCGCCCGTTTATCGGAGATTTCGGATTCTATCGAGTCGGCAGATCGGAACGATAAACCTGGAATCTGTTTTGCAACGATCGCCGCCGCGTCTCGTACGGCTCGTTTTTTCATTTTACTCTCTCTCTTTCCTCTCCCCTCTCTCTCACTCCCTCCCTCTCTCTCTCTCTCTCTCTCTCTCTCTCTCACTCCCTCTCTCTCTCTCTCTCTCTCTCTCTCTCTCTCTCACTTTTTATCTTTCTTTCTCATATCTTTCTCTCTCACCCTTACTCACTCTCTCTCTCTCTCTCTCTCTCCCCCTTCCCCCTTTTCACCATAGTTTCGTTGCGCTTCAGAGAGGATTTTCCACGACGGCCTCCACGACTCTCCCTTTTCACCGACATTTATCGCTTATCCGATACGCGCCGACTGTCCGGATAACGACTGCAACCTCCTGCCTTTTCCGCTCCTCGGTAAACGCGTGTTTTTATTTACTTTGCGAAATACGCGTCCGAGGGATGACCAATAACTTCCATTTCCGAGGATCGTACGCGAGCGGATCTCTGGCCCCGCGTTTTCCAAAGGGGCATATCCGCCCGATGGGCACGTAACTGTGATTCGAGGTAACGACGCTAACTCGTCACTTGGGTATCGAAAGATCGACGAAATCCATCATGGGTGTGTTGCAGCGGTAAAGCGGTTAGGAGAAACTCGAAGCGACGTTGGAAAAGCGTAACTTTGGATATCGGCTGTCGACCGCCAATAAATTCGAGTAGCGGCGTCGAATCGTGTATCGTAGTTTTGGGAGATTTTGAAGTTTTTACTCGGTGAGCGAGAGATTGAGCCAGAGACGAATTGCACGTATTTTACTCGTGGTCCGATCTCTTTTCTTTGCTCACCATTTCAACCATATTTTTTTATACAATTTGTTATTTTGCATTTTTTATTCGGTCTACTATTATGTAAGGAAGAATTAAGTAGACATTTTTCATTCGCTTAATCGTCGATTAATGTCCGTTAAACCCAAAGGTTGAAGAATTTATTGGTGTCGTTTCTGGCACGGTGGTAGGAAAGGTCTCGCGCGCCCCCTTATACCGGAATTTTTAGGGTGAATTCGGGAAAGGCCGACGTTATGGGAAATCGAGTGTCGCGGAAAGCGTGAACGTACATCACGACACGATGGCAATATCATTTTTCACGGTGACCAGCGTTTCGATTCGGACCGTGCGCCCTATTTGGCGCGCGCACTCTGGCCACGGTTTTATATCGCCTCAGATTAATAATCATAACCGAAACATAAATCGGCCTGTAGCTATAAATACCATCGGTCTGACCGAAAATTTAGGACGCATAATCCTCTCGCCATGTATCCTCGACGGACGGTCCAATTTAGAGAAGTTAACAAATTGTTTTTAACCAACGTGCCTGCCAGTCGCGATCGTAACTGAATCGAATGGCTGCGCCGAAAATTGGAATTTTTGCGACGAAAATCAGATTGTCAAGAGAATAGCCAGGATTGGATTAGTTTGCGCCGTGCGCCAAACCAAACTTGGCCAAGGCTCGGAAGTGTAAATCGCCTCTAGCCATTTTCCTAAATCATGCGCATGCGCAGAAATTGATCTTTCGACCAATCACGAACGAGGATTATCTTTCATAGACTCATTTCTTTTTATATAATATATCAGATCTTATATACTAATATAATTCACCATAGATCTTGCTGTTCGAGCTCGTTTAATCTCGAATTATCGACACTGAAATAGGATACACACACAGCTCATCCAGGTTTAAAATATCCACACTGAAATAAGGTACATGACAAGGACTTAACCGAGGCTCGATACATCAGTGCTACCATGAGCTACACCCACGGCTCATCCAAGCCCACCTGTCCTTGAGAATTTCCCAGAATAAACGACGAAAAATAAACCTGACGGGACTCCGGTATCCAGAAGGATTCGACTTCGTGGAACCTGATGGGGGATGTCGTGTAACCCGAACGCCGGAGATTTGTCACTGGAAGGAGAAAGGGAAAGGGAGAGGGAAAGCAAAAATCCGGGAGATTTCCCGCGCGAGACGGTAATCTCCGTGATGCAGGAAGGGGCGAGGGAAGTTGCGAAAAAATTCATGAAGCTGCGAAACGCTTCTGGTATACGTTCGAGAGGGAGTCGATCGTCTAATCAAACTGAAAGATTCAAAAGCGCCTCGTCCTTGGTACCAACCCCTATCCCCTCCCTTCTGCTCCCTGATCCGTGCTCATTTCTCATGCCGCTTCGTCGTATCGAAGACGGTATGAGACATTTTTCCCTAGGAAATGTGTCACACGGACGATTTATTACGCTTTTAGAATTTCTTACAATAGTCGATATGTTATATTCATAATGTGTTATATATCAAACTAATATAATACCGTGTAAATCGTATTACGAAGTGCCCTTTGAATTGCTAGAATTTCATCATCCTCTTTTTCTGTATTAACCCAATTTGATGAACTCTCATAGCTGTAACCGCATAGAACGCGGAGCCTCGGTTCTCTACAGCCTCGAATCTCGAGTAACATCTCCGGATTATTTCGCGTACAAAGGTATATTCATGTACAAAGCATAGACAAAACGAATCTCTCAACAGAAATCACTTCGACACCGGTACTCTTCTTTGAATCGTGTACGTTGGAAATGCACACCGCGGTAAGAGTCGCGTCCCCGCAATAAAAACATCCCGAGGCGTCTTGGAACGATGCCAAAACCACCGCCAGAATGGAGGAGCGTAGAGGTGGAAATTCGGGGGAATTGAATTCTCACGAGACGATTAAGTTTGTGACCGAAAGATGAAATCTTCGAAGACAAATGATAACCGCAAAGCACATTTTTCTGCATATGGAACAGAGATTTTACTAACTATTATTATTATTATTATTACTAACGATTTACATCTTGTCCTTAAACCTGTAACACTATAAAACTAAAAAAGATTCGAAAATAAGTAAGACGAAAAAGAAAGAGAAGAAGAAGAAGAAGAAAAAGGTAAATAAAAAATAGAAAAATTCGTGAGATATTTTGAGTGACGCTTTCTATCCTGGTGATTATACCGATATCTCGCGGTTGTTTAGTAGATGATCAAGACGATCACAGACGAGCTCGTTTTTTTTTGCCGCTAGAAAGGAGATCATTTAGAGATCCTTTTCAAGTCCCCCCCCCCCCCCCTTTTTTTTCAAGTTTCCAGCGCGGCGAAATTAAACCGCCCGCAGTCATGTGTATTTAACGGTGGAAAATTGTGCTCCTCTCGTACCCACCCGCACAAGTCTTTAACTCTCAAGGCCTCCGTGCAGCGGTTCGTGCATTTCGGCACGTACTTTAATCCTTGGACCATGCAGCTCCGTTAAATATTGCGATTAATTATCGCGACATATGAGATTTCAAAGTAGCGAAATGTTTGGAAAACTTCAAGAGGGAAACTTAGTTTATAAACTGTGCACCAACTCTCCGTACTTTATTATTTTTCGAAAAATCTCCGAAACATTAAATTGGTAACAAGTTTTAACTGTATATTACAAAAGTTTTTCGATGAAAGTTATGGTACGAAACAGAGTAAAATATTTCCCGGATGGCCATTAGTGGCGGATAGTTTTGAAAATAAGGGACTAGACTTGTTTGGTGACGTGCAAAATCACAATTTATCTCATTTTATTTATACTTCTACGCGATACTCGCTGAGGAATTTTGTATTTAAGAAGAACTTAAAATATCCAAAGAATAGAGACGGATCCATGGTCCTGTCGTAATTAAATGGCAGAGGCAATCGCCATTTATAAACATTTTCTTTAAATAGCATTAATTCAAGGCCAATTATTCCCGAGCGATTCCACCATAATCGTTTACGTTGATAAAACATTTTGCCATCAAAGTAATTCGTTCGCATCCCGTTATCCAATTCCTGGCGACGTATCGCAGGTTCGCAACAGTTATTTCATAATAAACAAAACGGATGATTTGAGCGCGAGGGGGCTTCAACGAGTTTAAAACGTCATGAGTGACCGACGCGGCCAGTCATGCGTAAAATCGAGTTGCGAGGATCGTCGAAAGTTAGGTAACAATTTTACCGAATTTTTGTTTCCACACACCTCAACTCTGACGCTTTTTAACACCAGATCTATCAGCCGCTCTCGAAACATATTTAGAATACCATGTACATCCATAAAAAAAAAGGGAAAGCAAAGGGGAATTTGAACGAATCATATAATGATCCAAATACTGCATGAAAATTATGGAAATTCCCAGAAAATGCATCGTCATAAAACGCTACGATTTTTTTGGAAGACATACCCAGTCGTTTTGACCGATTAGATAGTTCTAGTGTTAAACTCAGCCGGGCTTTTAACTTTGCTTCTGGTTAAATACTTTTAAAACACATTCCGCGTATGGCCAGGCCAACGGCAGGTGGAATTTACTTTGGAGACTTCGTGAAATGCGATTCATTAAAAAAGTTCAGCCCGGCGTCCGGAGTGTTCGTTACGTCGTACGAGCGTGGCGACGACCGATCGAATTACAGAGCAGCCTCTGCGCCGGGGTTCTTCAAGGTGGGAGTGGCGAGATATTTGGATCATATTACCGGAGTAATAGTTATAAAGAACATTTCACAATTACTTAGAAAAATGTCTCATCCCATCATATTCATATACAAGTGGAATTTACAGAACTTTCATTTGATTCTAGTCTAAAAATAGACTTTTCGAAAAAGCACTTCATCTCCTTTTGGATAGCCATCAAAAGAACACCCAATATATATAGAACTATCCACAATTGTCCTTCCTTCAAGATTATTCGAGTTTTGGTTGTTCAACCGATGACCGCAAAAAGCTCGGAGATTATATAAATAATCTTCAAATTTTCAAATTCAAATTCAGGACATTATATAGATAATCTTCAAATTTTCAAATTCAATTTCAGGATATTATATAAATAATCTTCAAATTTTCAAATTCAAATTCAGGACATTATATAAATAATCTTCAAATTTTCAAATTCAAACTCAGGTCATTATATAAATAACCTTCAAAAGTTCAAATTCAAACTCAGGACATTATATAAACAACCTTCGAAATTTCAAAAAACAGCAGACCAACGGATTTTTTTCCAATTCCCAGGCCTGAGACCAAAGTCGAAGAACCACTACAGGGCGCATCAGCTGTCCGTCTGGCTGCGCCTCGTTCCGGAGCTCCATCGCGCCGGGATGGAAGACGTGGACTCGAGGCACAATCTCTTCCGAGGACACGCGGACCCGGGCCTCTACGACGGCTCGGTGAGGCCCGATCCCCTCAGCAGGATTAGCGAGGAATTCAAGAGGAAGAATCTCACCACTGAGCCGCCCACCACGACGGATTACAGCATCACCACGTGCGTCAGTCTGATACAAAGCACGAATCTTCAGAACGTCCACAACGCCAGCACCGACACACTCGCCAGTCTGGACGCAGCAGGGTGATTACGATATAACACGTATCATTAACCGCCCCCGACTTTAATTATATCCTTCCTCGAACCACCGCGTCTTCGAATTTCCCTTTAAACATTCACATGGTATTATTAACTGTATATTTCCACGATAAATTATATTCTTTTGTATTTTATTTCCTTAATTCTTATTATTTTTTTCCGTTTTACTTTTAAGAAGGAACACGCGAAGTATTTCACGTGATTCGAAGACGTAGTTTATATTTGTAAGGAATAAGAGGCTGGTATACTGGAGAGATTTTGCAATAAAAAAAAAAGGAGAAATTTAGTATTTTCTCCATTGACAGGTATGCAGCATACTCGACCGCGCTGAGCGTCACGATAGCGATCGGCTGCAGCTTGCTCATCCTTAACGTCCTCATCTTCGCTGGGGTCTATTATCAGAGAGACAAGACGAGGCTCGAGGTGAAGAGCCTTCAGCAGCAACAGATGCTGAATCAGCAGTGCGGCCCGCGAGGATTCACGGAGCTGAAACAGCCGCCGCCACCGCACTCGCACTTCCCAGGGGGTGGCCAGGTCATCGTCGACGTGGAGAACGAAATGCTCAGGAGGTAAATAATCGGATCTCGATGTGTACATAGGCACTCCTAATTTAATTGCGCATGACAGTTTTAAGACAAGTCATGAATTTTTAGTGGCCTTAGGGAGCAGTTAATTCTCACACTTAATAATCGTAAATCATCCATCTGATTTCTTGGAGTTAGAATTTCGATTTCGAGCTGCGCTTTAGTGGCCAAGAATTATTTACTTTTTCACGCACAATGTCGTTCTGTCGACTAAAATTCTAACTCCAGGGAATCAGAGGGAGAATTTATAATTGTTAAGTGTGAGAATTAAGTGCTTGTTAAGACCATTACAAATGTATGATTGTCTTAAATAATAGGATAATAGGGCCAACTTCTTTTTACGCGGGAGGTAAGTTCCTCAAAACACGATATAAAGCGAAAATCTGTTTTGTGGAATTGTTCATGGGGTGGAATTTTGGGGGAGATGGCAAAAATCGATGAATAAAAATATTTCCTTCGACGCAAAATCTTCTGCTTTCTTAAAAAAAAACTCCACAATCACTTAGTTATCAACTCAATACTTCAGCGTACAGATGTAGACTATATAAAGATACATACAAAGCGTGTAGTACGGTACGTCACAGTTTCGAATATCAACAAGACCATAATCCTTTCGCAACGTTTAAACCCAAAATTGCAAAAAACATTAGGTTGCCTAATCGAAAAGATCGTTCGCACGTAAGAAAATCAGAATAAACGCTCGATCTATATTCTACTAGCCATTTATTCGCTACAAAAGGCCGGCCTTTCGCAAATGAAATCAATAGTCCAAGTCCTTCAGTCCATCGTCGAAGCTTCGCGCGTCTGCCTTTTAGAACGCGCGTTTGGTTAATACGATATCCCAGGGCCGATGAGTACGTTCCCGTCGTTATGCAAAATTACACGATTAATTAAAAGCGCGGCGGACACGCCGATAATCAGGGCCCGGGCGATGGAAATCCTTTGAGCCGCGAATTCTACAAAGCCCAATATTATACGGACGCGAGTACGAGAGAGTCGCCGGTCCGCGCGGAAGGTGCGCTTTGGATTTTTGCTCCGGGCGAAATTTGAACTAGTCCGGGGCTTTCCGGCGCGTAACTGGATTAACCTAGTTGCAATTTTATCCCGGCAGGGATGAAAAAAAGGAGGGTTTTTCCGCCGGTTGTTTAACAACCCGCCCGCGCGTTACCTCGCCTCCCATTGTTTTTATATCCCGAAATTGTAGCCGTTGCAATAATAACGAATTTCCCCTAGAATTTATAGATACGCCCGGCGGAGCTAAACGAAACCGTGCCCCGCCAGTTTTGCCCGATAAAATAAAAATCGCTAACGAGTATTCCGACCGTGAAACGGTTAAAATTTCACGGCGATCCGAGCGATATTTCCCATTGGCCGTGAGGGACGAATTCGCGGGCGCAATCCCTTGAACGATTAGAACCCCGCGATTCGTTCCCTCCTGCGCGCACTATTCGTCCTGAAATACCTTGGAATGCGAGCGCACCGGCGAGAAACTAATCAACTTCTGCCACGGCTTTGAGGTACTACTTAACGCATACAACATCGCGTTAGCGAGCAGACTGGAAACAGCTTAGAGCTCGCGTCTAAATACACTTGCCGAATTGAGGACCGAGGCGGTAAGAACCTTACGGCGAATAAGCGGGAATAAACGCGGGGCAAGAGAATCACTTTGAGGGAGGCGGAGAGATATTTGTTTTCCACTTAACGCTAGAAGCACGAAGATGGATCTGAAATTTCTAATAAAAATTCCTCGAAATTCTTGACGACGTATCTTTTTTATTTCTGGATTCTCTTTTCTATTTCATTGTTTTTTCCCTGTTTTTTTTTTAAATTCTGTACGATACACTGTTAAGTTACTCGTACTAAATCCAGAAGTTATTAAGCTCTATTATCGTGCAGGCCCAAATCGGTTACAATATTATGTCGATCATATATACAGGAATAGGTTACAAGGCTTGTTTATTAATATGCTAGGTAAAACATATCAAAATACGAATATGTATAAACATAAGAGAAACACGTTATTATCGTTTCGACTTGATGAATAGACAACGACACCGAAATACATTATTTTCCACGTGAACGCACCGATCTTCGTTGACACACTGGCCTCGTAAATTTTAGAATCAATTATAATGGTGCGTCGCATTTTTTCAATCCACCCTCGTCTACGCGAGCCACACTCAAAGTCCCTTTAACGGCTATCCTCGTTCCAGGAACGTGATGAAGGCACCGCCAAACGATCCCAACGTGTTGCTCCAGCAGGGCCAAGGAACGCACACGTTGCCCCATCAGCATCATTATCAAAAGCAACATCAACAGCAACACGCCACTCTTCCCCGAGCCTCCGTAATACAGGACATGAACGTGCAGACCCAGGTGAGTTTCCGTCCTATTATTTAAAGACCGCCTTTGGCTTTCCTTTGAGCCCATCCTGGAAATCCCCGGGATGCATAATCAGGGTCTTGCCTCGTGCCTTTGCTCGATTACCAGCGCCAGGCTCTCGTTACGCACGCAAAATAACACGTGGAATTTTCCAAGCCCTCCCCCCCCCCTCCTCTCCCTCTTTCTCTCTCTAATGGACCTCGTTCATTGGTGGGATTTAATATCAGGCTGGAACGCGAATATCTATTGGCCCTCTCTTGAGGCTGATTATCAAGCTGGGATTATACTTCGCTTTATTCCGCAAGGACGAACGTCGATCGTATCGAATGAACCGAGGGTTTGACGATTGGCCATTCGTACTTTTTTTTTTTTTTCAATTCGAATATTGTTAATGGTCTTCCGTAACGTATTTCGATGAAAGTCAACCTTGTTACTGCAATTATGCGTTTATTATTGGGAAGTTAGTATAGCGTTCTTTTATAATTGCAATTAAACTATTGCAGGCGACTTGTGCAGAATAAGCCGGAGAGACCGAGTCGCGGGGACGAATAAGGCAGAGAGAGAGGGAGAGGGAGAGAGAGAGAGAGAGAGAGACATTTTTCATTGCAATTAAATTTACAAAATTGCCCAGTCTACCTGGCGCAGCGTGCACATACTATGTCCGGTTTATCGTAATATCTTCGCGTTTTTTCCTCGCACCAGGCTCGTCCTGTCCTCGCTCTTTCACTCTCTTCCCGATTTTTCCTTCTCCTCTTCTTACATAAATACCCACTTCACACCAACACGAGCATGCGCAAACGCCTATCGTAAACTCAGGAAGCATATAATCCTATTACGAAAACGTCTTCGACGATGCGCTGCACAAAACTCGAATGTCGTCTGCTGAAATTTGGACCGAATGAATTCAACGTTTGCATCATAGACGAGCGAAGAAGACTCTATTCGCTTTTACGTGGCCCGTAACATTCATAATCCGCGCGACGTTTAAGGCTCGATAAACATTAGCACCCTGGATATTTGATAATTTCGCGGTGGAAAATGTTCCCTTCCCGTTGGTTTGGGTATACTTTTTTCAAGTTTAATTCGTAATCCTATTAAGGAACTTTTAAAGCTCCAAGCAGCGGAGGTGAAATTTACACGGCAAAGCTTCCGGCATTCTTCGCGGTCATTATTCTGTCTACGGCCAGTATCATCCTTTATCTCGTTACTGAATTTCCGAGGGACCCAAAAGTTCGGGTTCATTAAGGGAAACTTCGGCGGTTCGAGGTTTAGCGTAACCCTCGTTAACCGTCACTCTCCACGCACGACTTTTATTTTTCCGTCAATTTGCATTTTCCCCCCATTCGCGAATGCGCCGATATCGAATCTCCTGGGACGATATAGCGCGATCTTATCGCGGATGAATTAGCGAGCCTTGGGCAAAAGTTTCGACGACCATCGAGAGACATTTTTTTTTGCGCGTAACGGAGCCCTCGACTCGGTTCGATGCACCTTCGAAGACGATGGGCTGGATAAAGGTTTGTCATCTTGGAAAAGAGATCTGAGATAAGGATGATGACGATGATTAAGACTTGCTCTAGTGCAATAGCTTCCGCGCATCGCTTATTCTCGCCCTCGAGTATATAAGCTCTGGGCTTAGCTTAACTTTCGTTAAGCGCTTTATACCGAAGGCTTTCACTTTCGTACAACGCACACTAATTTTTCTCTGCCGTTCTTTGCTGTTCTTTTTATATTTTTTTATTTAACAGTGCTTTTGGGATACTAATACTCGGATACTTCTGCGGTGTTTTTAGTCGCGATACCATGAAGTTTGTGAGTTTATGTCTGTCCGATGTCACTGGACGGCGTGGTGTTGAGACGGATTATTTCTATCCTACATTCAGATGGGATTAACCAAAAAACATCTTCCATCCTATTATAAGTCCAAAAAATCTAAAGAAGCGTTACGAAATTATATCGTACGTTCGAAAAACAATATAAAACGAAGATCCAGCTATGACTCTGAAGACCGTCACGTGGGTCTATATATCGTACCACGTTTTAAAATATACCGTACCCAATCGTATTATCAACTATTAAAAGTAAATCCTTAAAGTTAAAGTACGCTCGATATATTTTCAACAAAAATTACAATCCAATCATCGAATACTTCACCCCAAAATACCCGTACAGAGAACAAAATTGTCCGTGGACATTGCAGCGCTATATCGTTAAAAAAAGAAATGTCTTTTTTAATCTTACTCTCAGCAGACTCTGACCTCCAGGGAAATAGCCTCGCGCAGAAATCAGCTATAAGACTTTAAACCAACTCCTTCTTGATTTCAGGGTCCTCCAAACGGGTCCATACACCTGACGGTCCCGAGGGCGCCTCCACCGCCGCGCGCGAAGAGTCCGCCTGAGAATCAGCCCCTACTGCCAAGCGCCACGGTGTCCAGTCGCGTATCGCAGGCGACGATGAGCGAGATGAGAGTGTGATGCTTGGACCCCCCTCCGAAACCAGTCGTCCCGGACGTCCTCACGGCGTCGACCCTGCTGTAAAGGGCCCCTCCTGGCCCGGATGGACGAGCGAGGAAGGCCGGGGGCGCTCGGGGACGCGAACCAGTCTTCGATCGCCTCGTGCTCCTTCCTGGAGGACTCGAATCCGCCAGGACGGCGAGGTAGACGATGAAGACTCTCGATTCGGCGATCACCAAGGGTACTCGATCCTCCGATGGATAATGACGTCGAATATCGAGGTTGATGCGCCGGAGATCAACGGAGGGGGGTTTAAGATGGCGGAGGAGATGAGAAAACTGTTTAGTCCAATCGCCTCTGCGAAACTGCGCTTCGAGTTAGCGTGGAGAGAACGTGGTGGAGGACGAAGACTTTCAATTCGGCGATCACCCTGTGTATTCGAGCTTCTGAGAAACAGCGAGGTCGAATGTCGAGGATGATGCGCCGGAGATCAGCGGAGGGGGGGTGTAGGGTTTAAGACTATGGAGAAGATGACAAGAGCGCGAGGCCAATCCATTCTGCGGAATGCGTTTCCGAGTTCACTTCGAGGATTCGAGTTGGCGAGGTGGTAGGGGATGAGGACTTTCGATTCGGCGATCAACGCGTGGATTCGATCTTCTGAGGAACAGTGAGGTCGAATTTCGTGGACGATGCGCTGGAGATCGATGGAAGGACGTATAGTATTTAAGACTACGAAAAAGACGACGAAGTCATTGGTCTAATCGGTTCTATAAGTAAAACGCGTTTCGAAGGTCTCTTCGAGGCTTCGAATCGATCAGGATGCGGAGATAGAAGATGAAGGCTTTGATTCGTAAATCACCGAATATATTCGATCCTCTGACGAGCTCGAATATTACGATTTACGTGTCAGGGATAAATGAATAGAACTCGATATCGCGACGAAGAAGAAAATCGGTTGATTAAAATCTGTCAAAGATCTTCTTCGTATAAACTCGAATCAATGAGGACGACGATAAAAACGCTTAGACACTTCGATCTTCTGCCAGGAAATGACGTTCGATGTCGTGGTTTATACGCCATAAAATAACGATACATCAAACTCGACAATGCAATGAATAAGAGAGAACTGTTAGTCCAATCGGTTTCTGCGGAGCACGCATGGAAAGAATAAATGCATCCGGTCTGCTTTTGCTCGGGCAAAGACATTGCAAAGGAAAAATCGCACTTAAGAGAAAGAGTCAGGTTATTGAGAAATATTTGAGTACCTTGTAAGCTTTCTTTGAAAACACGAACCTACAAAAACAACGCGAGTCACGATAAAGACACTTAGTTTGTAATTACGCTACATAATTATTTAACTAAATTCAGCTAAATAATTATAATCCATATCTCGCTGTTTGTCGATCACCATTAGTATCAAAACATTGGGAACTAACGGATAAACATGAGGAGTGGTATTGATTTAATCTTGCCTCGTGCTTCAAACCGTTAGACGGTACCAATAATCAATAACCTGCTCTCGAACTTCGTCCAACTACCCGAAACCAGGAAGATCTGCGTTTGGCAAATACAGAGGGTATTCGAATCTGCGGGCACAAACTGTAATGAATATTACTGTCAAGATGTTAGAAACCGATCATGAGTAATAGGTATGCAGGTATTGGGTATGGAAATTAATCTGTTGCCTCTTTAAAAAAATCGTTTACAAACAATTGGAAAATGGACTTTATTTTAAAATAACGAAATTGTTATACATTTAAATCCTCGAAATATTTGACTTCATTCTTGGCAGGTTTGTTCCATTAATACGCTAATCTAAAACGGCGAGAATACGTTTTAACTCGAAGGAAGTTTATAATTGGATGAATGCAAAGTCAGCGAATTGATTTACATAAATAATAACTTGGCAGCGTGATTAAGAATATGGATGGATTACTTGACCCAAGTGCGTCTGTCGAACAGAATTAGACTGTAGCCTGTCCGAAGTTATCTGCCGGCAATTTGTAACTTTGAGGAAGACCTGCGATCGACGGTTGTACGAGATTCTCGATTCCATAGCCAGGAACTCTATAATCTGTAGCCATTATTCTGTAGCCGAGATGAAATTTTTATGGCACCCAAGACGTCCACTTGAACGCGAAAAAAATCAAAAGTGGTCTGTTGCTGTAATCGAAAAAGCTATCGATATATTATTGAATTTGAACACGCCTGTAGAAGGCGAGAGAATCTTCATTAATGTATTGCATAAATAGATGCTTCCTTTAAATCTTTTTCATTCGTGCGTTTCGTAACATTGAAGAAGAACCACGATTATCAGCCACGAGGATTTCCCGAGCACGCAGTCCTCGTTAACAAGGACAAAATGTCATGGGTAAAGTGCAAAAAATAAATGGAAAGCGACAAAAATGACTTGGTACTGCGCTAAGAGAAGTGTTAATCAATCCAATCGTGCCTAAAATAAAATACACGGAAGATTTTCCTCGACATGCAAATCAATCTCTCCGATATATTATGAGCTGTCGGAGATTCGAAGAAGAATTGACCTGCGTCGAGAATTCACTCAAACGTAGTAAAATATCCGATTTCCAATTAAAAGAGTTCTCAATGTTGCGGTCTTGCGTAATGAGAGCAAACATTAAAATTGAGCGCTGAATATCGGTGGATATGGATAAAAAGAAATTTACGTTATAACTAGAATTTCTGTAGAACTTCATTGAAAGATGACCTTCGATGTATCTCGAATTCTCGACGACGCCAATAATAGAAAGAGTGATCGGTTTATAGTACAAGAAGGTAAGCATTTCGATCCAGAAAGTCATGGAAAAACAATTAGAAAGAAGAGCAGAGTTTTAAATCTACAGGCGTTTGTTACAGCCTTGTCGAAATGATATTCTTATAACATCAAAGTAATATACATATATCTATGAAGAAAGATAGGATCTTAATTCAAACATCCTTTTGATAGAACGCGATCGCTGAGAATATACACAAAATCGAAAGATCAAACAGGCAGAAAAACCGGGACATTTTGCTAAACGTTCGTGATACGAACGAAATATCGTATCTATACAGGAATATGCGATTTATCGTTATCGAAAAACGAAACTCGTAAAGATATTGAATAAGAAGAAAAACATTGCCGTATCGAACATCAGACTTTATTGTGGAGATTGAGGATGAATTAGGAGCAAATTAGAAGAGCAATTTCTCAGCTGAAATTAGGAAGACAATTTTGTTAAGTGAAAAGAAACGAATAAAACTATTTTCATAATAAGTCTCGATGGAAGAGACGGTAATGCATTTTCCATTGATCTCTTTACGCTTCTGGCTGAAAATTTTCCTCGCTGATCAGCGAGAGATGAAGACGACAAGAAAGGGGAAAAATGGTGCGGCCAAAATTTCTATGGATCCTCACCAGTATTCCGTCGCTTTTTCTTAAATCTATCGATGGACATTGGGCGAATCTATCAGGGATAGATCGTAAAATACGAGGACCGAGAGGCAACAAACGGTTGGCCACCGCCTCGAATTTCCATTAATTCGCGCCTATACGCATGCGCACAAACATGCGCATCTCCATTGGATGACCGCAAAGTACCGTCGTTATTCACCAGAAAGTTTGTTATGAAAATCAGAAAAGGTAATTTGTACTTCACAAGGATTAGACTTTCACTTCTCTTAGGTATCCAACGTACGTAACCTTGTCGAAAAAATACAGAACCTGAGAAAAGTCAAGCACGGCTCTCCGATAGACGTGAAGAAGTGTTAAGTAGATGAAAGAAATGCAATGAAAGGTGTATTCCCAACTTAGATATGCGATCTCAACGATGAGTTTTAGTGGATATAAAGATAGATACGGAGGCGAGAGTATAACCGCAGGGTTGATGAAATGTTAAACGATTTAGATAAAGGGAGAATTTTGACTCGAGGATAAATTACTTCTTCTCAGAGTGAAACGATGGTACTTTTCGGTTTGCCCGATATATTCTATAATAAATGGAACTTCAATCAAATCTTCCACGAGAAGGAATCAAACGCAGTACATTCAACTAGTTAGTCGGTAATAATGAATTCTAGATGTTACGAAAATGCGATTGGGAAGAACCGCTCAATACGAATCGACGATATGGAGACCCGTGTATAAAATGCTATCCACTACGATGTTAGATGTTCCTTGTACATAAAGTGAATTTATACCGTAAGGACGCCAAAGTTTGCTACTTTCTAAGAGAACCTATACTTGTATTCCGTATCGTTTCTTCGTCTACCCTCGGTTCTTGCATCGACGTTACGCGGTGTAAAATGTGTGAACTAAATGAATCGTAATAATCTAACGAGCTCGCACGATTTGGCCAGACTCTAGAATTCGTTTTCGGACATTCTTGTCTCTCGAGCTACAGAGACTTGCGTAAATCACCAGACGTGGACTGTTGTTTGTACGAGATAGTCTTTCCAGGATGGATGCAGTTTGCGATATCGACGAAAGAAGATGAATTTTCTGTACAACGCTTACATTTTCTGTACAACTTCCTGTAAAATCTGATCCAAAGCACGGTTTCAGGAATGTGAATTGGGACAGATTGAAAAGCGTATTCTTTTGCAGAGACGAGAATACCTCCATAAATTTCTAATCGCGAACTACCATCTGTATGCATAAAAATATCCAACACGACTGAAGTACATGATGTCGATATGCAAAAGTATATCTGCCATACATCATGCTAAAAAATAGGCTGAACTGAATTGAAAAAGAAAGTGCGCCACCCAAACATGAGTAATTAATTAATGCGATTGCGAATTGAATCAAAAGTTCTTTTATAACGTCGCTGATAGTTTTAGCCGATACGCCGATCGTGAAGACTTATTTGTACACGATGGGCTTCCTGATGTAACCTAAGTATACGAAACCGACGATGCAAAATGTATTTCGAAGCATACCAATATACTATGCACCGTATTACGAAGCGAAATGTATTTAGCAGGTATCGTTGTAGAAAAACTAAATTTAAATGAAAGTCCAATTACTTTTGTACACTTCGCAAAACCGGTACCAAGTAATGCAATTGCGAGTTAAATCAAAAATTCTTATATAATCTCGTAGATATTTTTCCTGGAGGTATTTTACTCGTGGATCGTTATTTGCACTCATTGGCACTCCTAGAGATGCTGCTGTATACAATATCGATGAAACCAACTGAATTCTTACAATATTGAGCGTCATTCTTTAACATCCAAAAATGATGCTATAACTTTTTTGCGATTTAACAAAGATCATAAGCGACTTGGGTATTTTAAACGCGAAAACAGCAAAAATTTACGTGAAGCGAAAAGAGGATTAGCAATCAAAATAATCAAAAAGATCAAAAATAGTTTTTACAGATATGAATACTTTGTTTTTATCGAGAATCTTATTAAGAAATTGGAATTGTCTTCTTTTTGTGTTCAATATTTAAGTTGCGCTTTTAGTTTGAAACGTTCATAAATAACAAAAAACATATTGCTTCGATTTTTGGAAATACTAACCGTAACTTTCTTACTTATTTATGGTATATATTTTTATTTTATTTGACAATATTTCATAATAAAGTGCGAAATCGGACGTGAATATGTCGATGTCGAGAATATTTCTTGACCGTCTCTGATCCACATTTTTAAACGTGTATTTCACAGAAATCTATCGCAGTGAAGAATAGTAATTAAATTTTACATTTTTGGTGTCCAATTTTTAAATTAAGATATTTATCTTGCATATTGCACTGTTCACCTAAAACGAGACTACCATGTCTAAAACATAAATTTTGTTAGTTTTTGTAATAGTTTCAACGATATTCGTTGTATGACTTTCGTGAATCGTACTATGAGTAGTGTATTAAAATACCGTTATAATATTAATTTAATTTAAAAATAATAGAATATATTATTGCTTTGCGACCTTTTTTTATCCTCTTTGAGATTTTTCTCTTGCGAATAAAATATTTTTCTATAGGTCCTTCTTTTTTGCAAATTTCAGCTTAATACGTTCGCATTACTTTGCATCGCAAAACTGCCGTGGAACTTCCTTAACTACTTTTAATATATACACATATACATTCAATAAGCGCAATAACGATGAGCCGTATACACGAGCATTCAACGCAGATAAAAAAGAAAAAACCAGAAAGCTGCGACTTTCAAAAGCCATATTTTATCTTGCGCCGTTGATTTTCCATGTAAACTGCCTCTTATTAAAGCGTGACACTTTGGAGTAATTAATAATGTCAATATATCACCTTTAGTTACGCACGGATACCGAAATGGAAAGAAATATCGCGATGTCTGCTTTTCGTAATTTTCAGAGATCGTTAATAATTTCATTTGCAAATAAAAAAAATTCACGAACTCATTCCCACTCCTTGTTCAGATTCGCTTTTTAATTTTAAATTAACCTCCAATATCTAATTTACGAAGGGCAGCACAATTTTCTTTCCGATGACGTTGACTTTGCGTTACTCGTAGCTCCGAATGCTCGAGCGAAAAAGTAAGAATGTCCTCCTCAAGTATATCCAAAGATCAAAAAGATTGTCCTCTCAGAGAGAAAAGTATCGGAGACGAATTGGGATACTCGAATGAAACACAGATTTAAGTGAACGATAGGGAATAGATCAGCACTGTCTTTAGTCGCGTAACACTTATTTACTTCAAATTACTCATAGATATAAACACTTTGAGAAGGATAAGCATCCAATGAGATATCGGAAACGGTTACTATTTCGGATTCGACTATCCAGCATACATCGGCACTCGTTTCAATTACTCCCTCGATATTAACCAAAAATCGGATTACGTTCTACGCTGTCCTCCACAGAGCGCAGTGCTCGCAATTCAGCAAAAAGTATATTATAGGTCAATTTATCTCCTTTTATTGGGCAAGAATCACGCATCGTGGGGCTGTAATTACTTCACGTATAGTAAGCACGAATTGGACACCGCGTAATAAGCAAATTGGGACTCCGAAATCTGGGACTCGTTATAATCTCGACGCCAGGCGGAAGCAGTTTCGCCCGCGTACTCTTTCTTTTGTAAAGACATACGTGTGTATATATATATACACATACACATATACATATAGGTGTAAGATAAAGACTAACGTAAATCTGTTATCCGTAACACACTGCCACAAGACTCGGAAATTTAAGCAGGTTTAAGATAAGGGAAACCGTAACGGAGCTCCTCCGGCCGATTTCATTAACGATAAGGGGTCTACGTGCGTCTCGATTAGAAGGAGGAGAAGAGAAATAAGAATCAAACGTTTTGTACATAAACTAAGGAATTTACAATCCAGGAATGGATGTTTGATGTTTTACGCGCAAACGAAAGAAGATGAAAAAAAAAAGACGAAGTGAAATAGAGAAACTACGATATGGGTACGGAAAGCACAGAGGTCCTCGATAATTATTGTACCGCAAATCAATTGTTCGCAGCACACATACTTGAAGATCGAATGAACAGCGGTGGGCTCCGTACCCTCGACATCGATTTGAACCCACGTCGAACGGCTCCAATCAGATTCCAAGTCGCCCATTTTGAAATTCTTCGAGTGTACTGATCCTTTTAACCAAGGATCGATACCGTTCGTAAGCGGCCTCCGCGTGGACAAAGCGAATTGATCGATGGCGCAGAGCTGATAATAATGCGTGTATATACGGAGAGAGCGATTGTAATCTTTATCTTTTCCTTCCACGACGAAAGCATCCGTATGTCACCGTTCTTCGTTCGACTACTACTTGTGTCAAATTATTGTACATTGACGCGTTCCGTGCTGGACCGATTTTTCGTTACTTTCCGGTTTATTTTCGATTTTTGTCCAAGACATGCCGGGTGTGTTTTATCACGCTATTAAAATTTCCTCCTAACGTACGTCCTATGATTTTTATCATCGGTGAGAAACGATTCCTGTTTAATTTTTTTCTATCTCAAGGAATATTCCGAATGACTTAAGTGGAAAATCCACGCACGGAACGTGTTGATCGAAGCAAGGCAGTGTCAAATATATCGTACACTTTTCAGTATCGGTGCAAGAACTTTGGTACAAAACCGGAGGACTCTCAGCTCGATATCCTTCTTCCACGCTTTTCGTTCGTTCGATCGCCTCTTTTATCCCAAGCTTCTTCGTGCGCTCGAAAGACCGAGGAATTAGTGACGGACCGAAGCGCGACCTTCGAAGTTCCAACGACGCTCGAGGTTATTGAGAAAACAGTAGAATAATCGTCTCGATGGAGAGCTTTTGTAAAAAAAAAGGGAGGGAGGGAGGGAGGGAGGGAGGAAGTAATCGGGCGCCCACCGCTAAGAAACGAGCCAGAAACGACGTTGTCTCGCCGAAACGTACGAAATTTTTAGCAAGTACCCGCGAGCATGAATGAGTTTCGCGAGAGCAAACACGATATCATCAAGTACGGACAATCCGAATATACTAAAGACTAAAGAGAGTGAGGTGTAGTAGAAATAAGAGAAAGAAAACCACCAGGGAGGATGGGCTAACGCCGGATGGGGTTTGAGCGGATGTTTAAGAAATTTAAATAAACATATATTATGTATACATATTATGGATTGTAATGAATTTATTATGACGGATATTATTATATTTATGTGAGTTTTAGCTGGCCTCGGGCTCCCCTGCGAAAGACACCACGAGCGCTCGCCTTTCGGTCGAGGACGAGGCTACCTGTTACGTTCGCCGTTTCTGTTGTCAAATTGTAAATATATAACGAAATACACGGAAATCACGGCTGCAGTTTTTACTCCCCTCCCTGTGTTAGTTTTATTAAATATCTTTTGGGTATTTCTATGAGATCGAAAATCAAGCTCTTATCCAACCGACCTTAAAACCGCGAATGTTTAGAAATTTGAAAGATTTTGCGCGGCAAATTAAAGCGCCGAATAAAAAGGCTGATTTTGTTTTATATGTATGGCAGAAGTTCCAAAACTTTTTATCCCGTAGACCACTTGTTGATTTTTTCTATTTTGGACAGACCCTGTGCTATTTTATATTGATTTTTCACAAATTTATTAATTTAAATATACTTTTGAAGCTGACACGGAGCCGACATTTTGGTAGTGTTTACTTTAGAGTGAACAATTTTTAAATAAAAAAAATATCCGTTATTTTACACTCAAAAATTTATTAAGTACAACCCAAAATGCAAAGTTACACATACTGCGAGCACAAAGCCCAATTTTTTCTTTTAATCGATACAGCCAACTGTAGGTCGAAATCGACGTTTGGAGGTTGATACGGACCACTTTGAAAATTACTGACGAATGGTATAAACATGAATGTTAGGATTTTGTCGCGACCGTCTTTATCGACGGATACATTCAGTTTAATTCCTAAATTTACTGCTCTAAATCATAGAGGGCATAACAAAATATCTGATTTTTTTTTACACCATCGGTATTTCAGAACATGAGATGCTTAATCTTGTAAGATATGAGGTCTACTCCATACTTCTTCTGTGGTATAACTCACGTGGACTTTGACGTTTGTCCTACCATTCGTATCAGTTGTCAGAGACCGTGAATTAATAACCATCACAAGGTCGTTATATTTAAATTGACGTGCTGTATATGACAGTAATTATCACGGATTTAAATGGACACATCAATGGAAAACTGTATTTTTTGCAAAATCATAAACGACAAAGCACCAAGCGAAAAAGTTTACGAGGTATAACTTTAACATTAACGATTTCATTTTAAAATCGGAGCGAACTTTAGAAAGTAACGTGTTCAGGTATATATATGTAAAGATAACGTACCGGATCTATAGAGTAAGGGTATAAACCCCTATTTATCGTGCAGAGAATATGAGAGGCAGAACAATACACGTTATACCTCATGTTAGTTTATTTATTTATATAGGATGATTATGTAACCTGCATTAAAGATATTAATCCGGCATCTACTCATCATTATCTCATACTACCCAAAAGGCATATACGTAATGCAAAGGTACTGAAACCGGAAGATGAAGAACTTTGTGAGTTCATATTTTTTAGAACAATTTAATGTATATTTTTGAAAGATACAATTGCCTAAACATGTTTGGAAGTTTAGATGACAAAATTGTGTCTACTGTGGAAATAATAACGCAACAAGAAGGTCTTGATCCGGAATCTACGAGGACTGGGTTTCACTGGCCGCCGTTCAATACTGTGAACCACTTACATCTTCATGTCATTTCTCCGATAGAAAACATGAATTTACTAAGGAAAGGGATGTTTTTGCCTGATTCCTATTGGTTCGTGAGTGTAAGTAATAAACATCATTACATGCAAAGAATAATCTATCGATACATGTACTATGGAAACTTTTTTATGTTGCAGACCAAGTATGTTAAATCACGTTTCCAACAAAGTAATTTATAAATAACAACTTCTATAATCAATCGATGGAATCAGCTTTAGTTAATGAGGTCAGATTTTAAATAACTGGAAAATATTTTCGGGCGGGTGTAAAATAAAATGAAATGATACTTGTAGATAAATCATTGTGTGAATAAGCAATAATATTACTTCACACAAATATGGTTTAATATTTAATAAGTGGTTTTATATTTGTTTACAAAATTATTAATTTTTATTAATATGGACATTATTTATATATATATATATATATATTATAGAAAATATACACAAGTTTCACATTGTAATTAGAATGTTTGTTAACTACAATAACAGGCACATGAAACATAGTGGTGTTATAGACATATATATCTACTGTGAATTGTATATTTTGTATATAAAAACATTTTATTTTTGTTTCTGATGATTATGTTTGAAAAAGTCCTTCTTGAAACATTTGTTTCCATTGTACACCATCGGGATAAGTATAGTTCAATATACAATCCTGCTTAAACTTGGTCGAGTAACCTGGCAGTTTTGGAGGCATGTAACAGGCATTTTTAATACACACAGGGTCTTCAAAATGTTCGTGCTGTTGATCAACGTATTCAATCACTCGATTATTCATAGATTTACTCAAACTGATGTATTCCCACATTTGAAGATGTTGAACCATTTCACAGAGACCAACACCTCCAGCGTGCGGGCAAACAGGTACTGCAACATTAAGTATGATTGTATATTATTTAAAAAAACTGGCTTTTTTTATCTTGCCTTACCTTGCATTTTCTTTGCCATCAAATAAACGGCCAAGATTTCATTAATACCACCTATACGAGCCGAATCTATTTGGCAATATGCAATCGCTTTTGACTGTAGTAATTGCTTAAAGATAACACGATTGGCGCACATTTCACCAGTTGCAACTCCAATACCATAGGGTCGTAACTCCTCTGCAATTTTGGCATGACCTAAAATGTCATCTGGAGATGTTGGTTCCTCTATCCATATTGGTTTAAACTGTGCCAGTTGTTTTACCCAGTCGATGGCTTGGTCAACGTCCCAAATTTGATTTGCATCCAGCATTAACTTATTTTCATATCCTATTGCCTTACGTATTATTTGGCACCTATTAATATCATCCTGTAAATTCTGACCAACTTTAGCTTTAAACGACGTAAAACCAAGATTCAAGAACTTTCTGCACAGCGCTCTAACTTTATCATCGGTATATCCTAGCCAACCAACTTGTGTGGTGTACGCGGGATAACCGTTATTTAATAAAAACTTTTCCCGTTCTTTTTTACCATCTTCAGCCTCTCTAAGCATTTTTATTGCTTCCTCTTTTGTGATAATATCCGTACTGCAAGATACATGAGTAATTCTTTTATTACGGTGTAAAATCGTGCATATTTCTACTTACATGTATCTGAAATCTATAGTAGATACTAATTGTTCAGGTGTTAAATCAGTCAGTAATTTCCAGACTGGCTTGTCTTCTATTCTAGCCCATAAGTCCCACAATGCATTTATGATAGCTGCCGTAGCAAGATGTGTTACACCTTTCTCCGGTCCAATCTTTTTTGGGAGACAGGAGAATTATTTATATTTTTCTGGGTGTATATAAGTATATAGAAAATTAGGATATTAATTACCCATCGCAATTGTGATTCACTTGTTATTTTCCTCCAAAATAATCCAAAGTCTCCGAAAATCTGTATGATATTTTGATCTTTCAGCAACTTAAACATTGATTTACATGCCTCGACGACTGAAATAAATTATACATCTATACATTACAGACAGAAAGGTTAATTTTAAAATATGTAATACCAATCTCAGTTCCTCTTCCCAAAGTAAATGTCAAACCATATCCTTCAAAGCCCTTATCAGTTTTTATGGTAACATATGCACAGGAATAATCAGGATCTGTATGCTTTTATAAAGAAAAATATGAATTAAAAATAATTATTTTCGTAATCACTCAAATTGATCATAACTATTCAATTCACCTACCATAGCATCGCTTCCATCCGCCAGTAAAGATGTTGGAAATCTAATATCTTTCACGTCAACATGAACAATTTTAATATCTTTTAATTTTTCAAGCTTGTCCATTATAATTTTATAGCAAAATATAAAGGCAATGTATTGTGTAAAGTATCAAATATGTATTCGATAGTTGCTTCTGTATCACCAACTTCGAGAACAATCTTTTTATCACGGATGTCGAGCTAATCGAGGTATCATGGAAAATATTCTGTTATATACAATGCAAGACTAAAATACTTGCTTTATCGCGTTACATAAGGGTTATGAACATAGAGCCTTATCACGAAAAGCAAAACATGTCACACAGACATCTGCAAAATCAGTTATATGTAATTATTAGTCGATTGCAACTTCTACAATTCAAAACAATGGGAAACTTTCTTTCAGCCAAAAAACAAAGGGTTGTTTACAATATCCAACAATCTCTGAAAGGTGGGGATACTGCATTACAACATGTACATTTAAGAAAAATCACAGTTTATTTTATATTT
Source organism: Ampulex compressa (assembly GCA_038496175.1). Taxonomy (NCBI): domain Eukaryota; kingdom Metazoa; phylum Arthropoda; class Insecta; order Hymenoptera; family Ampulicidae; genus Ampulex; species Ampulex compressa. The sequence goes on from JBCFXI010000818.1 coordinate 88,313, forward strand.
GAACATTAACAAAAGACATAAATACTATTACTAAATATTTATAAAAATTACATATATTTTCGTGATAGATTTGTAAATATTATATCTAGATAGATTTAAACAGATACAAGTATTCGAAACACAGTCATTTACAGTTTTCTTTAGAAAATGTATAAAAATATAACAAATGCTCTACGTGTATCGGCACAAAATCGAAACGATGTTAACAGCCTGTGCACTTACATCAGTCAGAATTAAGTGACCGCACATGAATAACGATATCGTCCATTGACGTGATCGATGCCAGCAAAGGCTAATGCCCTTTCCATCATTACGTATACTCGAAATCAGTAATTTGTTCCATAACCATTGAAGGGGAAAGACGAGAAGCTGGAATACGATTGTGGAGGTACCAAGCGGCAGGGACCAGTTGGACCTGATTTATCGAGTTTACAATCGACTTGCGCGCCATTTCCGAAGAGTCGATAAAATATAAATTGTCGGGTAATGTAGGAACATTGACTCGGCGCAAGGTAACTGTAAACAACATGAAAAGTTTCTATTTTGACTACAGAGGTCGGCCCCATCGTTCGCCCTGCAGAGTGTATATACAACTACGCGGACGATTATAATTCATTCTTTGCAATCCCAGCGAAGTATTCACATTCCTTCCTTTACTCGTTTCTCGAATTTTTTATTGTGTGCCTCACACTTTTCCCTCGACCTTCTATACTCAAATATCATCCGATGTTGTAAAATATTTGGGTACGCGCAAATTCCTGCCGCTTGGTACCTCCACATTCAAATTCCAGCTTCTCCTTGCTCCCCTTGAGGGGTCGAGGAACATATTAATGATTCCGAGTCTAATTCCATTCTGCGAAGAACATAAATTCACGTGGACGATATCGTAATTCCTTCAAAGTGCACCAAATATTAAATAATCATGGTGAACTTGGATTCAGACACACTGAATCCCTTCGAAATAATAGTGGGAACGTACGAACAGTATGTACTTGGTTACAAAGTGGAGAATATCGTTAATGTAAGATATTCATATGCAACGTACTTTGTAGGTTATGGTATACAATAGTGTAGTGTATTTTTACGAATACTTTATCGACCTTTCACACCTTTTTATTGTTTGTTCAGACCTCGTTTCATAGTTACAAGTTACAAGCTTGTTGGAATAAATACAGTTGCTGAGTATTTCATTGCGCCGTGTTTTAGTTTCTCATTTATGTTTAACGATAGGGAGCGTAATTAAATGATGCAAATAAAGTATGTATTTGTATGAAAGACAAACAAAAGATCTTTCTTTTATGCTATTCACAACGTAAAACACAACTTGCGAATAATTGTTCATTATCGTTATAACTTGTGCCTTTTCAGAATTATCGGTTGGAAAGAAGCTTTGCGACACATAGTCATTTAGCGAGCGTACGTAGTGTTGCTAGTAATAAACACTATTTGGCTACTACGGGTGCTGATGATTCAGTTTGTTTGTATGATATGCGTCACAGAATAGAGTCTGGCAAACTAACGCATCATAGTGGTATGTAGAGATTTATAAAAAGCATATCTTTAATCTTAGTGAGAAGAATAACAGACTGCTTTTTATGCATAGGTACAGTGAATTGTGCCGCTTTCACACCTGATGCGTCACACCTTTTTACGTGTAGCGACGACGGAACCATAGCCGCTGTTCGATGTGGAAGTTGGCAATTAGAAAAGCATTGGCTAAAACCGCACAAAGGACTAGCTGTCAATACTTTAGCTATACATCCAACTGGGAAGATAGCCCTGTCTACCGGTGCTGATGGCATTCTAAGAACTTGGAATTTAATTAAAGGAAGACAAGCTTATGCCACAAACCTGGTACCAAGATTAAGATCGGATGCCAAAAATATAGCTGTCGTGAAATGGAGTCCAAGTGGAACAAAATATCTTTTGGCGGTGAATCAAAGGATTGACGTTTATTCTGTTGAATTGGCGGGAGTCAAGGAAGAGATCAAAATTAAGGCCAAAGTTGCTTGTGTAGAATTTTTAAGCGAGGACTTAATTGCTATTGGAATGGAAAATGGCGAAGTTGGGTTCTATGATCTTGAAAAACAGAGTTACAAAATGGTGATAGTGGTGCATGATATTAGAGTTAAGTGTATAGCTCACAGAGACGATTTACTAGTTACCGCCTCCAGTTCTGGGGAAATCAAACTTTGGAGGTTTTTTGAAACCAAACTAAATTTGTTGCAAACTATAAATTGCGGTGCAAGAATTACTTGTTTATCTCTTGCAAATCTGTGTAAGAATGTGGTACATCAGAAAGAGATTGAAATTAAAGAGGAAAAACCAGTAAATATAGCAGCTAAATTCAGGTTGCAACAAGAAGTTATAGTTGAGGATGAAGGTGATTGGAAGGTAACACCTATAAAGACGCCTAATGTCAAATCTAAAAAGAAGAAAACTAAGAAGAAAAGAAATACAAAAATAACGAACACGGATCAAATTAACACAGAGACAGTCACGTTGGATTCACAGGAGTTCGATGACACGCAAGACGAAATAACAGTGCTTGCAGCCGATAATAACTCTAGCGGCGAACCTAACACAAAAAAACAACGTAGTATACTTAACGATAAAATTAACATTTCGCGTAAAAAGAGAAAAGCGGTAGAGACATCTACTAATACACATTTGCATAAAAAATTAAGAAGAAAGAATCTTAAAACGAACAAGGAATCAAAAAGTACCTTGCCAAGTACCTCAACATCGTTATCATCATCGACAAAAAACGCCAATGAAACAATTCTGAATAAAAAGAAGAAGGCTGTAGTAGACACATCGAATGTACCTTTGAAAAGGAAGAAGAGAAAATAAACAACGCATAATACTTTCAACAATGGTTTTTTCAAAAGAAACTTACATTTTCCATCTGTACATCATTTACAGATGATAAATCTTAATTCAAAGTACGATTTAAAAACATAATAAATTATTTGCTAGTTCCTATAATTCAGTCTATTTACAGGTCCTTACAGCTAGTATCATTTCACCGCAACTATCGTCTACTATAATACATACAAAGATAAAATCTAACAACACTGTTGCAAGTCTATATCTTACAAATGTGACACAATCGGTACCATTCATTCATTCATTCTTTCATACAACCTGCTCTTCTTTGTTACTAATTACCATAAAATACATTTATGCTCCGGATTCATAGGGCTGCCAAGCGGACAGTCCCAGGCCTTTGCGAACTCCGCATTGTTGGACAATGTGCCGATCACTCTAAAGTGATTCGGAGCATGGACACCTTCTATCAGCTTAGACTTCAAGGCGCCATTCGTATAATTCCCACACCATACCTTTTAACACACAGAAACTTATTTCAACTGCGAATATTACCTTCTACACTCGCCTAATGCTACCAACGTGAAGCCAAGGAACGAGATAATCGAAGCAAAGTCGAGAAGGTTCTATTCAGATTATCGATACCTCAAGGGTTCTTTAAATATGATATATAACACTCACTTGCGCAAAGCCTAAGAAGAACAACTGCTCTTGGCTATAACCCGCCAGGCCGGGCAAAGCTTCAGGTTTTGCGCTCCGTCGCTTGAGCTTCGCGTAAGCTCTGTAAGCCTCCCTAATACCACCATTGTCGGCGATATTCTCACCCTGTGTGTTGATGCCGTTCACCTGGATATTTCACAATCGATTTTAAATCCTACCGGTTTATACGAGGTGCAGCGTGTTATGCAATTCGTTTGACGAATCCTCCACTCACCGCAAAATTGTTACCCAACTCTGGCAAATGATAGTTGCTGTACTGGTTGATAATGCATTGTACCTTTTCGTGATAATGCATTAACGTCTCCTCACTCCACCACAGCTTGAGGTTCCCGTTTTCATCGTATCTACGACCTTAAATGAAGAGCCATGTAATTGCATGCTTCGACGATGGCAATGTAGGATCAACTTTAGTCCTATACAATTTTCGTATCGCAACGTCGGTTTTACCTTGATCGTCGAATCCATGGGTGAGTTCGTGACCCATAATGGCGCCCATGGCTCCGTAATTAATGGCCCTACGATTGTCAGTAATTATACGCGTATGATATTGGATAATCGAATGTATCGAGCATACGGAGCTGTAATACTTACTCCAATCCGTTGCCGTAGAACGGGGGGTGGAGGATGCCAGCAGGAAAGGCTGAGGAAGAATTATTTAACGGATATTCTCGAAAACATAGATAATCGTGTTTTTTTTTTCACGCCGAAACACTATTTTTACTCACTGACTGAATTCAATATAGCGCTATAAAAGGCGTTGACTGTTGTGCCGCTGGTTATCCACCTGTTCTTATCTGGCATTTCGCGTAAACTGTTCAGGCTCTTTTTCGCGCCGACATCCGTCAATGTTAGGAATGTGTCGAATAATCTCCCATCTATTACATCGATCTAAGGCAAATCAGATGGATTTTGTAAAATTGTTTTTAACATTGATAGGTATAAGTACAATTTTCAAAAACGGACTTATTATAAACATGAAAAGTGTGAGATCTCTATGTCTATCGAAAGCAACAGAAAAAATGATTAAGTAAAAGTAGCATTGATTAATTTCTTTCAAAATTATACCGTCTGGAAAAAAAAGACGATTCATGTAATTTTACTTTTCACGTAGAAATATTTCAAGTTAATTAATTTTTCATTGTAATTGCGAATTTAAGAAAAACTCACCTCCGCATAAAACTTATTTAATTCCTCTGGATTGGTGATCCATTCTGGAAAACCAACGAAAGGTCTCATCGCGTATAATTTTCTGTGGGCTCGTGCTCTCGTACCGACGTCCATCCAATCGAGTTCGGACACCATTTCGTCAAAAGCATCTTTGATGTCCAGTAGCATCTCCAAAGCCTGTATTGCACGATTAAAATAGAAGGAATACCGTTTCACGTCGGCGGTACGGCACGCGTGTTATTTATGTCATTATAATTCGAGGACGTGCTTCGCTATCTTATCAAAACAATCAGAATGCATCTAGCACATCGGGGTATACCTCTGAAAATATTATGGTTTATAACTTCATCGCCGACGACGATCAACATTAATTATCACATTTGATCTTCCGCACAGAAGTTCAACACGAGAAATAATATTTTTCCATTCCATCGTGCTTTATCGAGTCGCGAAAGTATTGAAATTAATAGTAGTAAATAGTAGCTCTTAATCCCGCCCGCCATTTCTAATTTTTCCACGCGACATGTACAGGTTTTTCACATTAAATTCACCCTTTTGCAAAAAAATTTCACCCCTTTCCAAATGGAATTCACCCATTTGCAGTGGAACTGCATTGGCAAAAACGAGTGAATAGGTTTTGCAAAACGATGAATGTAATCTGAAAAAGCTGTATACTGCAGCTTTGGTGGTTCACAACCCACCTTAAACGGTAGGTCCTTGGCCAACTGACCTTAGCAGTGGGTTCCAAAAATGAATAAAAAAGGAAAAAAAAAGGTAGCTCGTCAATTCGGAATGTAGAAGTAACTAGACTGACCTTTTCTCTGGCCCTTTCGTTGAAGTGCTTCTGTGCGTAGACGTAGCTGAGGGCCATGCCGAAATTCGCGTTGACATTGGCGGTGCAGCCCTTCCATCTTGGCGTCTTCTCCTTCAGGCCGAACACCTTCTGCGTGAACTGGAAGCCCAGATCGCGGAATTTCTGGAGGGTAAGCGGCGCAACGGTGGAGTAGATGCTCCACCATATGAAACGAGCTGCAAGATCGAAAAATCGTCGAGATAATTACTACCTGCCCCTCTACGGGGAAGGTTGGACGGGGCGTAATAAATGAAATTGTAGAATGCGACCAGGCCGCGCTTACGATGCGGCTGACCGATAGCTTTACGACCTTTGTGACCCCGTTTGATTGCGCACGTTCGGTCTTTCAGATATTCTTTTTTCGCCCCTTTCCTGACGATAGCAGAGCAAACATCTCTGGGCACGATCGTCGTTCCCTTCTTCGACTTTGATAGCGCTTTCAAGATTGCGACCGTTCGAGCCTTCGCGTACAATTAATGGATTCCAATTGTTTTCCAAAAAAAAATGAACGAAGAATGTTGAAATGAAATTTTCCAAAAAAATTAATTCCAGAATGTTTTCCAAAAAAAACTCGTTGTTTTACGTTTTTTGAATCGGTTGGAAGTATTTATCCGTTGTTTTAGGAAGTCGATAGTCTTTTCGATATGATTTCTCTTCCATCGGAATCATTGATTCAAGATACTCTGTTACGTCAGTTTTGGTTGCATGAAACAGCGCTATCGGTCAGTGACGATTGGATAGGAAATAACATTGTCCGTGCTTGGCTATTGGTTGTTTGTACTTCTGACAGATTCGTGGAACGAGTTTTGTCCTTGTCACGTCTACGTTTTGCAGCAAAACGGGAGCGACATAAATTCTGGAGGAAATTGAGGAAATGCGGGGGATATATCCTCTGATTTAAGAAGCGTGTAAGATTTTTACAGCACTACAAACACCTGCTCTCTGCATAACTTCTGCGAGGAATAATTACAAGCACCTCGAAAGATTTCTCCTTCTTTGGATAAGACGATCGATCGTTAGCGGGAATCGTTAGCAAAAGTTTAAAAAGAAAGTTAGCAAAAATGTTGTGCGCAACATTTGCATCTGATACATCGACGAATCGTGCATTATTATAAAATGCAAAAAATGAAGTATACCTATCGTGGCCGGCGGAGTGATCGCCAAAAGTTGAGGTAATTTTTGCAAATAGTGGAGATCCATCACGATCACTCTGTCCGTCTCGGGATCTATGGTCACGTTGGTATTATAGAATACAGCGTCCATATATGCTGTCCAGTTCCACTGCAAACAATATTTCACGGACAAAGTTAGCAAATACCTTTTCCACCTTTTACGCAGCAAGCTAATCGTGATTCTTCCTACCCTTATTTACAATATTTATTTTATATTATTTTACAACTTGTGTTGATGTTTGCAACTTCTTTTTATCATTTTACCTGCTGCACATGGAGATCCGTAAGCTGCTGCAATTCATCTACCGTGACATCGTGAAAAAGATGATTCGCGCTGCGCCTCTCTTCTGGCGTTGCCATGATCTGAATAATATTCATTTAGATATCAGTGTATCGATCCTCGATCGATACTCATTTTACGCGATTTACCTTCGCTATTTCCGTACTGAATGCCAGAATTTCGTTAGCAAAGCCCAAGCTCTTATCGCCAGCACCGGCTAGCTCTACCATGGCCTTCGTGTATTTCTTGTACTCCAACAATTCGGACCGAAAGCGTACGGGGTCGAGGAGGTAGCGCTCGCTAAATCCGGGTGATACCTGCTCCATCTTATACAAAAATAAACCCACATTAAATCGTCTTATCGCGCGATAATTGCGGGAACGTAAGGAGGATTTATTCTCGCGTAAAAATGCCCTCTCCTTTCACTCGACGCAAAGTGAGACATTGATAATATCGTAATATAAGAGCTACCGTGGTATAGGGATGCCACGTGGGATACCCGGGTTCGAATCGCGCTCCATCATCACCTCTGCTTTTTCCACGCGATACGTACACTTGTAGATCCGGTAATTCGGAACCCACTTTAATCCGCAATGACAAACATTTTTTTTACAACGTAATCACAAATATACGATCTCTCAAACCACGTTGCTTAGGACCTATTATAAAATATATACAATTTATATCTTTTAAAGTTATTCATATAATAGTACCGTTGAGGAAGGTACAAAACAAAATATAAACAGTTTTTCAACGATAGGATATTTGTATAAAGGATAATAGAAGCCCTCCGAGAGGAAGTAATAGTCTTTCTTCTTAGGGGTCTGTGAGAACGCATATCTGTGGTCAAAGATTAAACAGTAGATCCTAGGCCAAATGACCTTAGCGGTTGGTGCCGCAAATAAATAAAAAAAAATTCCTTTAAAATATCGTAATATAGTACAATCCACCCGAGATACGGAAGATAGTCATCAGAGAATCATGCAGTACTAACCATCATCCTATTCTTGGTCGTGTCTCGTATATCCTCGCTGATGTAAAAATTGACCAAAATGTTCAGACCCAGAGCCCGTTGCGCTATGCCGGCTATCGTGGCCACATCGATCGCCGCCATTCGGCCTTGCACAGGTGGTTCAGTAGGGAGTCCCAGCATGGTCAGCACGTCGAATATAGGCTTTAATCCCAAGGCTTCGACGCTCGCTAAAAGACGATGTTTACCACTATTTCCCCGCATGCATCTATTTACACGCGTCTAACAGTACACAAGAGTTCCGGTTGACTCGGGTAAAACCGACAATAAAGTCATCATCTCGTACGATCCTCGTAACAGTGCGGTAATGATACCTCGTCAACCAGGGAACGGCAAATTAAATTTTTATTCCTTGCGCTCAACTATAAATTATATCGGGGAGGCGACTCGCAGCGACGCGAGGAAAATTAATGAATCATTCATCCTTGCAGATAAGCGAATTGGCCGTTGAACGGCAAGCACGGAGCCGATGCCTGGATTTGCCTCGTTTCCTCCACCTCGAAAAGCCGCTTCCCGCGTACCTGTGTCCATGCAGGTCCTGTAAAGGGCCCTCGCCAGTTTAACGGGCCTCAGGTCGGCCTCCTTGTCGGGCTCTTCCAGCAGCACCCGGAGATTCTTCAGTAGGTCTTCCCTGAGGAGGCTCAGCTGATCCCACGAGGCTTGGCTCTGCGGTATAGGGTGCTTCGATATCCAGCCGCCGCATGCGAATTTGTAGAAATCCTCGCAGGGCTCCACCGATCTGTCCATAGCCCCGATCACTCTGGCGGCTGAAGTAATCGCGGTATTGTACGCGCGTTGAGTAAGGCGGGCATGCGGCTAATTATAATCGTACGAGATCAACGCGGTAATACGCCCGGGACGCTCGGATTGCGCGTATTGGAGTCGCGAAATCCCCGGGTGCAGATGTAAGTTAAAATCACCGCGGACATAAGTTGCGGTTACATAAAGCTATCGATTATGTAACTTAGTTCGCGCACACCTTTGCTGCCCCCTCGGGGTATGCGTCTCATCGGCGAAGATGCGGTTCATTTCGTTTATCGGGATTGCACCGTGCCCGACGACGGATGCAAATTTACGCGGCAACGTGCGCATACCTCGAACATCTCCGTTACGCGCGTGACTCAAAATATTGTTTTTCTGCCGCACGAGGTACGCGCGTTTAAGTGGATTCGCGATTCAGTGTACGGATAGGTCGTTATTTCTGCTGCCCGTCACCGCGTAATGGAGGTTCGCTGTCTTTAGATCTGCCCAAAAATGCGGGGAATATTAAAAAAAAAGAAAAAAGAATCAGGATCTCTATTGGTAGGACGTGTACAGTCGGCCTCTGCGTTACAGGAACAACGAAGAGGACGGAAATCCTTGGGCTCCTTCGTACCTGTCTTTATGCATTCCTCGCTCTGGCACATCTCTTTGTACTCTTCCTTGCGGAAGCCGGCCATCTGCAAGGTCAACGTTGCGATCAGAGCAATCACGGTCATCGCCAGTAATCCGACGACTATCACGAGCCTTGTTTGCTTTCCGCTTGATTTCTTCTCGTCGCCGTGGCTGTATTGCCTGCGCAAGGATACGGACATGGAGAGATCGTCTATCGGGGAATCGATGATCTTTATGGTCGAGCAAACGGGCCGATTGTGTACGCGGTGTACTCGAGTAATCAACTCGTAAATCTTCGATTGGGAATGAGCCAGAGGGTTGTGGTTGGACCATCGAAAGAGGGTTTATAATCAACGCGTGATAATGGTCATAGCGAGCGCATTCGTACACTTATACTCCCTCTGATCTTTCTGGAGTTTAAGTTCCATTGACGAGAGATGCGTGAGAGACATCTTTTTTTTAGTCACGGTTGTTGTCTCAAATAATTAAAGGGTTATAATAATTGGAGAAATTTAAGAATTAAGGTGTGGGAGAATCGTATATATGAAAAAGTCGTAGAAAAAAATTGGACTATTGAATAACTGGGACCAGGGACTCGAACCCGGGACCTTTCGATTGCCAAACAATTGTTCTAACTCTGAGCTATTCAGATTCTCCGATCAAATTCTCTTCTAAACGCCTTATGCATTAGTATTCAAAAAATTTGGGGGGTTTATAATTACCAGGACACCTCCGATCGTCTTTTCACGTCGTCCACCGCGCTCCTCTCATTATCCTCTGGGTCGTTTACCTACGTAAAAAATCACGAAGATCGTTATTTGAAAGAATATCAAAGATGATTATCAATTAACAAGTCAATTCGTTAAATGCAAGATGTGCATTCGGCCTTCGGAAAATTCGAATTATCATTTGCGCGTTCGAGTACTGAATTCTCGTACTCAATGACTGCTTGAAATTTTTAAGACTACGTAGGAGATATTTCGTGAAGAATTGCAAAGAATTTTATAGAGGATCGTTTAACGTATGAACCGTCGATGACGTAGATTCTCTCGGTGAATAACTGAAATATAAAGGTAGATACGATCAATGTACGTTCCTCGACAGTCGTTCCTTTCGCGGATGTTATAAAAAAGGAGTCTCGGTAGTGATTTATGCCAAAGATACGAAGTAATTTGGAAGTTCTATCTTTTGTCGATTCTACAGTACCACTGAGATTGCTCACGGCCTGTAATTTTCGTTATGCTTCCGCAGTCAACCCGTTCGAAAGATTATACATTCCGTAAACTCATTGTAGGTCAGAAGAATAAGTTGTAGCCAGCGCGCAAAACGCTCTTGGATCGAAACGATATATTTCTCCGTTAAAAATCTGATCGCGGCATCGTCCATCGCGTTTGAAGCTTCTGTTCGTAGGCAAATTCCTGCAGTCTTCGCCCTTTGTTATGCACAGGTTCCACCCTTCGGTGGTAATTATGGGAAAGCCTAATTGGTCCGCCTAATTGAAATCGAAGCGTCATTCATCCCATGGATGATCGATGCTCTCACCTTGTCCTAGAATCGATGGAATTACCTCGTACCATTATTCCACTCGTGCCCAATATCCTGCCACAACGGACAATAATCTTTGTCTCCCTGTACAGCATTTGAGCCGATGAAACGGGAGAAGCCGATAACGTGGGAAATAATTGAAAGCGAAGTGAAATCTGCGTAATTCGTACTTAACACTGAACCTATCCAGCCACCTTCTGGATATATTGAATTATCCCAAAAGTTCCTTTCGTTCTACAAAGAGGTAATGGTGCACGACATATTTGATTTGTATTATATTATTGAACTACGCGTACAACTAGAAGACGAGCGAAGGATAAAGGCTAGAACATTTAATAAATTAATTTTGGTAGGTTTCGTGTTGAATGATAATTGATACGAGAATTCATCGTAACGAATTATCAGTCAACATTTGCTTCGTTCAACAATCGCTCGATTGATTCACGTCGTCCACCCTTTAGAATACTTTGATCTGGATTACCAGTGACATTAATGACATAATTGTACGAAGTTCTGGGAACTGATTTAGCGCATCTTGTTCGCAGATGTTGGTCCATTTGACGCGTTGACAAGTATCGCGGTTTTCAAGGTCGAAATTTGTTATAGAGGTATAGAAAAAAATGTTCAGGTAGCGGTGCTTCGCGAATTTTTAAATGTACCCCGTGTAGTCATTCTATACTTGCGTTTGCCTCGTTTATGAGATTGCGGATAAAAGTTCGAGCTTGCACGATAAACATTTTATTTCGAGTACCGCTCATCGTCTCTGTTTATTTCGTTGCGAGGCGTAGCCTGAAAACTTAATGGATCGATGTTCGTTTTAACCGATTCGATCATCGCGTTTTTCGTACCAGCTCTCCACGTTTTGCACTTGTAGCTTAATCCACGTATTTTGCTCTTTCACTCTCCGCATTTTCCTCGATCATACATAAACAGAGGATTATACGCTGAAGAGGCTCATCGGCCTCCGTTAAGCGGTAAGCAAAGACATTAAATTCCTTTGTTATCATTTCCAGAGTACTGGCATTATACGAGCCATCTATTCTATCGTTATGCCACGCTGTGTTATAATAAAGAACCTTGTGGTTTCGGCATATCCACGAATTTGGATCACCGTAAGAAGATAATTAGCATCATCTCGACGGTGCAGGAACAAGCGTACGTATTCCATGATTACAGTATCGCCATTGTATCCTCCTAACCACAGATTTGTCCGAGAACACGCTCAAACACAGCTCTTTCTTTTTCTCCGGCTCGTCTAGGCCCGATTGCGCAATCATCGACAATCTATTTTAACGCCTCTACTCCTGTAAACATCATGATTCTTGGCCGTATAACGCCATGTGGCTCACGGCATAGTAAACCACCGATGTCGAGACCGTGAACGCAGATTGCCATAAGGGACGTTCCTGTAAACCAGTCATTCCCAATGTGATCTGTATCGACCCCCAGGAGTCGACTTCGACTTGCAGGGGGTTCATGTGGATAAAAAAAAAAAAACTTTGTAGTCACTGTACGTGTAACTTTTGTGTTTTACTTAATAAATGTTTAACTGTAAGACAACGTATATTTATTTATTTAAAAATTTCCCTCTCTAAAGTGAATCTTATCAAAGTCAGATCTGTGTCAACTGTAAAAATACGTGTAACTTTGTAAACAGATTTGTAAAAAATAAGAGGAAAGAATTTGTAAGTAATCAATATGAGAAAAGCAGGATCTACGCAAAATAGAAAAAATCGGCACGTGATTTATGGGGAAAAAAGTTTTGGATCTTCTGGCGTAAACCTTTCCATTCTGCACCTTATAAAAGATCTGACTGGCGCGGTTCTAAAGGGCGTACGATGTCGTCTGCCATAGTGCTCTATTTTTTAAGAGCAGTCTTCTGAAACATCCTTGCCTTCAACTAATAGTTCTTTGTTATTCGCGTGGCATTATCTTTTACGCACTCGTTAGGTTTGATTGACGCCAGAAGTACGTGTCACGACTGCAGTGTATTTAGCTATACCGCATAGATCCTTGAAAAATAAGAGAATCAGGGGGGAAAATAAATGTTCGATTATTTAAGAGAATCTCAAGAACGTAAGTTTCATATATACGGAGAATTTTTATACAAAATTAAAAATCAGCCACTTTGCATTCACAGTTCCCAATTACTCTACTCAGAGTCAAGGAAATTAGCCAAATTAGATATTAAAGGAACACAGTCGGTCGTTTATTAACACTAAACTTATCGAAGAGGTCAAAATGATGGGTCAGTCGTTTCTTAGAAAAATCGCTATACATCATAATCGTACATTTTTTAAAATTTGCCATGTTTCTACCACAGAGTGTGAATCGTTCTATCGATCTAACGACATCTCTTCTTAACAGCCTTTTTCTTTAAGAATATACATGGTGCACATGAATATGTCCAGAAAGTGGCTGGTAGGTTTAGTGTTAAACGCTTGGCTATTGATCATTCGAGACCAGACGGAGCTTCAATTCCGATCTGTTTGCCTCTTAGTACAAGATCAATAATCGATCGCCGCTGTGTTATGTCGCTGCGAGATAATACGAATACTGTTATCACGTCCACGAGCTGCGCGCTTTGAAATTCGATCGGAAATCGCACCGTATGCTGTGCGCCTTCTACGCGTATCTACGCACAATGCACGCGCATTCTCTAAGAGGCTTCCACAGAGTTTGTCGATTTGCACGTAGAAATGGCACTACCGTTGTTCGTCGTTTGTACCACCGCGTGCCGCCTATTTAATTGCGTATGCACGGTCCGTGTTTCATAGTCTAGCAAGATTTATCCTTGATTAGATTTGCATTCATACGCACAAAAGGTACGTTTCAGTTCTTTGTTGGGTAGACGCAATCTAGGAGCCACATCGTCTACGATCATGGTATATTCCTCTCGGTGATGGTCGCAAAAATCCATTGTCCTCTTCGCGATGGGACTCGCCAATTGCGTTGTACTCCATTTGCAAACATAGTGCGACAACCAATAATACCCTTGCACTCTGTTCTTTTTTTCTGCACCAATCGGTGATTTTTCACAGTACCATTCTTTTTTTCCACTTTCGACCTCAACGATCTCTTTACCAGGAATCATCCTCAAGGACTCGGCGGATTATGCATCACGCTTGATAGATTAATAATCCAACGCTCCTTGCAGTAAATTACACGTATCACTTGCTAATCTTTTTCAATTCTCTCGCCTACCGAACCTCATTATTGGCCATCCGCTTGTGATCCAGCGAGATACGCGTTGTGACATAATGATTCAATCTTACATACGTGCTAACACCGGCTCATGTTACCGGTCAAGGGGGTATTAACTAATCAAATCGAGACCTCAACGCGTGAGTCTCTTGACCCCTATCTATTTCTGGAATTGTTTGGACAGTTGGACCGGTCAATTTCTATATCTTAGATCGATCCATCGCCTGCTCGCGCTCACTAATCGTACATCGGGCGCAAACTATCACTGCCTGCTCACATCCCTCCCCCTGTCTTTTTCCTCGCTCGTAATTGCTCAATTAAACAAATAATCGTCGCTCTCAGCAAGCATCTACCTGCTCCGAGTAGCCATCCTCTATTAACGCGAAACCTACCAGCCACTTTCTGAACATATTTATTGAACTGAACATATTTATACCACGTATATCCTTAAAGAAAAAGGATCTTAATGAAAGATATCGATAGATCGATAGAGTGATTTACACTCTGTGGTAGAATCATGGAAAATCTCAAGAAATGCCCGACTACGAGGTACAGCGATTTTTCGCAGAAGCGACTGACCCCTCGTTTTGACCGCTTCGATAGGTTTGGTGTTAAGTTTATCACCAATTTTGCCATTCCACTCGATACACCGCTCGAATCGTCCGCGTGGACTTGACTTGCGATCGTGTACAGTCTTCGAGGATAATGTACATCGTTGACGTACGAATATTGACGGACACGTGGCCGTATCGTTGTTAAGTAACGATATGGTCATCGACCAGCGGCGGGACGACTCGACTCGTTAAGATTTCCATCGTACGATCAGTATTGACCGCGGTTCTCGACGACAGGTTGGATGACCGATCAATTAGGGTCACAATGTATGTCGGATTATAAATTCCTCTCAGCTTTGAATCGACGGCTACGAATCCCGATAGTGGCGATGCATGAGATTATTGCGACTGCCGGCAAACCGTCTCGTGCCTCTTAAGAATTCCCATCGCGTCGCTCACGAATCTAGAGACGTTATCAGAGGCATTCACTCCGATTATCATGCGTTGTACGAACGTGTCCACCGCTCGATCATCCGTCCACGATCGGTTCCTCGTGCGCCGCGATACTTATAGGAATATCTCGAGCACGTATTCCAAATCTTCCACGCTGACAACTCATTTTAGATATTCACTTCGGCTTCTTTCTTTATGTCTGCTAAACGGCTACAGGATACGTGTGTTTTATTATTATAATGCGCATGCGCATTCGGGGAGTTAAACACAAGATTTTGAAGGAGCTACAGTGGTGTAGTGGATAGAGGCTCGGACTGCCACGCGGCAGACCCGGGTTTGAATCCCGCCCATCACCTTTGGTTTTTCTATGTGATATGTATACCGTAGATGGTTCGAAAAACACCTTAAACAGTAGGTCCTAGGCCAAATGACCTTGGCGGTCGGTGTCGAAAAATGAATTTAAAAAAAAAAACAAGATTTTGATATTAATACGTTTGGTATTACGGTGTTGGTTTCTTAAATGAGAGCTTGCTGTATGACTCAACCGAGTATAGATACTGTTTGAAGTTTGAGTGTTGTGTAATAGTGTCGAGCAATCGAGTTATCGAAATTTGCTGCTCAGACACAGATCGACGTGAATTTGATTATTATATATAAATATTATATAT